>NEWO01000183.1:516502-571561 GCA_003013225.1 Phalaenopsis aphrodite
TGAGTTCTCTGGATCATAAATCACAATGGAGATAAAAAATCAAATCATTTAAATGTTTATATTTTTTAAAATTAATCATCTTAGTGATTTAGTATTTGGAAAATTTAAGAATGTTTTAAATGACTTGACCCATGAAATTATTTTCAAAGATTTCTCTGGTCATGATGGATCTTCCAAATTGTTTTTGGGATTTTATAATCAATATGCTAATTTCCATGTTTATTTTAAGGAAATGATGTGAAATATCTTGAAAAATATAGGGCTCTGTATAGGGACCTTCTATGACTTTGGAAAAATCACAGAATATTTCCCCTGAGAGAGGCTACCACATGTAAAAATTTCAAGCCAAGGTGATGTGTCAATATGCATGGAGAATCAAATGATTCAAAATAGTGTTTAATTAATTAAAAATATTTTATGCATCAAATAGACTTGAACATTATTCCACATTATTCTCCTCTGTTCACTAAGCAAGAGGGTATTTTTATTTTATTTTTGTGATTTTTCTACAAAATATTATGTATTTTCTAAGTTAGGGGTATTAAATAAATAAGAAAATACCCCTATTTTTCTATTTAAACCGCGTGTGCCACCTCAACCTACGACGGCTCCGAAAGCATGCGTGGCGCGCTCTGGTTGGAGTCGCCATCCACGTAGCTTGCTGACTCGGTCCGCTATTCATGTCTCGAAGCGCCGTCCGGCTCGATCTTCCTCGTCCATTTGATACACGCTTGATCGAACGGCTCCCCGTCATCGTCCCCGATAGAATGATCCCGTGCCCGTCCAGACTAAAACCTTAAGATCTCGGCCTAGACTCAACCAAATCTCTTCGGGTTTCATCCTACGGACTCGTCTAAGTGAGACGAACACATCTATACAGCTAAGGTACCATGAAATCAAGTTTAAGTAAATGAAGAATCAAAATAAGCTCAGGAGGAGGAGGAGGAGTTTTATACCGTTTCTCTAAGAAGGGAGGCTTCGATCAGAGATGCTTGGCACATTCGTTGGGGTCCAAGGAGGCTAGGTATTGAGTTCCTGACCTTGGTGTAAAGTCTAGGTATGAATTCAACCAAGCTCGATTTCATGTGTTCGTCTAAAGCTATGATAGAGGCTCTGTGAAAGGGGGATTTGATGGGGCTCTGGCTTCTTTCACTCTTGTGAAGGAGTGGGCACAAGCAATTAAAGTGTGGTGGAGTGTGGAGGTGTATCGGGTTCTGTCCCGGTTTCCGGCAGGGTTTCAAGCTCAAAATTGAGCTCCGGCAAGGGGAATGGGTGAGGGAAAACAGTTGGAATGCACTGAGGAGATATTAGGGAAGCTCTGTGTGAAGTTTGGAGAGGCCTCTCTAAGGAAATTTTAGCACACATTTCATGGTCGTTGGAGGTGAGTTTTTATAAAAATAGCCATGGGGTGGCTCTCAGGGCATAAGTTTTGGTGCATTGTGGTGCTTAGGTGGAAGGCAGAGGAGCTCCATAGTTTGATTTAGATGAGCTGGCCTCTAGGTTTGATTTGGGTGAGGTTCCATGGGGGTGGCTCTCGGTTTTGGGCTTTCCGGCCACTAGGCTGGCCAGCCAGCTAGGGGGAGGTGGCTAGGAGTTCAGGGAACCCAGAGGAATCCATCACAGCAATTTAATGAAAATGTGCTGGATTTGACAAAGATATCTTAAGCATGTGCATTTTTGGAAATAAGATCCATTAATTTGGGCGACCTTTGGTCCATGGCTTGATTTAGGTGGTTTCATAGTGTTTGTACTGGTCACTAGGTCCAACTAATGGCTGTGGTGGAGTTAATATTGTGGCTTTAAGGTGGTTAGGTCACATTTAGTGTATGTGTCCAATTGGGTGCAAATGACCAAAACTTGGGTTTGGCCTAGATTAGCCATGTCAATTAGCTCAATTGATTGTTTTATTTGGTGTAGATGATCATAAGGAACAACTTTGGTGAAGGATGGAAGTGGTTTTGAGTTCAATTGAAAGGTCAATTTGAAGGAATTTTGAACTTTAATCAATTTGGTCATGTTGGGCTAGGCTTGGGTCTGGCTTGGGTTAGCCTTGGGCTAAGTCCAAATTGATTATTGTGAATGGTCAATAGAGACCTATTGAAGAGTTTTCAACATGAATTGGATGCCAGTTTGGAGGTTAAGCAATCAATTTGGTGAAATTTGGGGACTTAGCAAATTTGGGGCTAAATTTGGGAATTTTGGATTTAGGTCAAAATCAAATGTATTTGAGGCTTCACCAAGGCCAATTCATGATTGATTTTGATGTATAGGAATGTTATAAAGATTTTTCAACATTAATTGAGGCCAATTGACTAGGCTATGGGTTCAATTTGGTGAGACTAAGTCATATGGTCAAAATTGGGGCTTTGACCCAAATCAAAATTGGGCTCAAATCATGGACCAATTGAGCTTGGATTTGGTTTAGTTTGGTCATATCAAAAGTTAATTTGAGTTTAGGATTGGAATTGGGGTCAATTAAGATCACATTGATGGACATTTGAGTTGGATTTGGGGAAATTTGGGTCTTTAAAGGGCAATTTGGGGATTTTGGTTAAAGATGGTCAAGTTGGACAAATTGGATCATGTGGTAGTTGAGAGAAATGAAATTGGGAATATTTGGGATTTATTGGGAATTTTTGGGATTTTGAGCCCAAGAGGGGTATTTTGGTAATTAGGGGGTGTTTTAGGGGTAAAAGGCCAAGATGGGTATTTTGGTAGAGTTCAGGTACCAATCATCACCAATAAGCAAACCTCATTTTGGGTCCTCTACATAGTGGTCTTAGCTAAACCATAACCCTAGGGCTAGTAGGTTTAAGGGACCATCTACATGAGTATCCCAAAAGATCAAAGGATCTAGGCTAGAAATTTGAGTTCAGGGTTGTGAGTGATTGTGAGTGTAGATGAGTGTAGTGAGTGCCTTAGCTCCAGACCAACACCAAAGGTTAACCCTAAGGTCCAGTAATCCTAAGGGTGACTCATCCTGAGTTTCCCTCACAGTGACCCACCTACTAAGTACTTAGAGGTTGAGAGCAATATGTGGAACTCCAAGTTGAGTAAAGAAGAGGGTAGAATTTCTAATGGTGAGGGTTCTAGATCTAGTTTTCTAGGAATAGTCAACAGGAAAAGTCCTATGGCTAGACCCTAGGCTACTAAAGGGGACAAACTAAACCTCAACCAAAAATGAGGTCAACACGAAGCTAACTAAGATATTGCATCAGAATCATGGATACTAGCTACTCTTTTAGGATTTACCCGTGCAGAGGGCCATTGAAAATTGTTGGTACCGATCTCTTCTATTAATGAATAAGCCTCATCAAAATGTTTTGACATTAAAGAACCACCAGCCGTAGCATCTATAATCGATCTAAGAGATCCTAATAATCCATTTTAAAAAGTTTGAATTATCAACCAATGTGGTAACGAATGATGAGGGCACTTCCTAAGAAAATCTTTAAATCTCTCCCAAGCTTCATATATTGACTCTCCATCAATCTGATAGAACGATGTTATGTCATTTCTAAGTTTAGCAGTTTTGGATGGAGGGAAATATTGGGATAGAAATTTTTGTGAAAGTTCTCCCCAAGTTCTAATGGATCCTGGTGCTAACAAATTTAACCACATCTTAGCCTTATCCCTCAGTGAAAAAGGAAAAATTCTAAGTCTCACAGCATCGTTTGAGACTCTATCATATTTAAAAGTAGCACACAGTTTTAAAAAACTAGCAAGGTGTAAGTTAGGATCTTCATTTGGTGTATCTCTGAATTGATTGTTTTGTACCCATTGGATAATAACAAGTTTAAGCTCAAATGAATTAGCAGCTACATCAGGATTTTGGATAGATAAGTGAATTTTATCTGCTGTAGGATTTGCATAATCTCTTAGGGGTCTAGGTTTGTGTTCATTCTCTATTCCTTGATTGTTCATGTTGTTTCCCATTGTATCAGAATTTCTAGGTTCTCTTCTTAATCTTCTAATCTTTCGAACAGTGCATTCTCATTCTGAATAGTAGGGTATAAGCTTTTCTGGTCCAAATTTACGCATACAATTTGAAATCAGAACTCAGTAATATAATTAGCTAAATATAAAAATATGTTGCAATGCAAAAAAAAAATTTCTAATAATCCTAATTTGTCGTTACTCTAATTGTGATTTGCTCACTCCGCGACAACGGCGCCAAAAACTTGACCGGCGACTTTTTATATGCTTAAAATATAAGATAAAAATGAATGTAATAAATATTTAATAATTGTAAAGTTACAATTATCAACGCAAGTATAAATATCGCTCAAATAATATAGGGCTCTAATGGAGTCCTAGATATCGATCCCACAGGGAGTGGTTTAGAACTGCGAACTAAGATTTTAGAAAAGCAATACTTTAATCACAACAACAAAGTTCAATTTGCTTATCTGTCACTAATAGGCAATTGAAATAAATAGGTAATTTTAATAACTATTAAATAACTAATGATACTGAGGAGGGTTTAATTGTGATATTCAATATATAAGAAATCATATTTCTCCTTGTCAAGAAATTATAGTGAATGATAAAGTGAATTAGTTCAATTTATATTGGGTCAAATAGGAGCATACTTATTCTTTACCTTTGGTCCAGGCATAAAGAACATTGACTAATCCTACACTTGTTTAATGAATTTGCGTCTAGGCTGGGAGGATACCAGCTCTCACTTCGGAGCTCCCACGTTCCCCTCACCTGAGGGCTAACATCTACACTTCAGCACCCAAATTATAGGACCGAATTGTGATTTTAGTATTTCACTCTAAAATCTCCAATTCTACGTCCGATAATTTTATTTTCCTATTTATTTGCACCCAACTTCCAAGGGCTTTGACCTCCATGAATCTTGGATGTAATCTTCACTTTAGTTGTAAAACTCAACATATTTTAACAAGTCAAGTGGCTAGATTGAAAGTAAATTAAGATCAAAATGAAAAGATCATCACAATTTCTTAAACATTTTCATGGCTTCACCAATTCAAATCACCATTTCACAAATCTCAAGACAAGGAGAAAGACAGAGAAAACTACTCAAATCTCATGGGGAAAACACAACAAAACTCAGATTTCATATATAAAATCAAATTCATACAAACTACAACAAGTAAATAACTTATCTCTAATTTCTCCCCAAGAACACTCCTCCAAGTTCCTCTGAATCTCTTCCTTTCTTTACAGCACACAGAATTCCTCTTCGAAGTAGCAAGGAGGAAGAAATCTCTCACTTTCCCTCCACTCTTACAATCTCTCGAAGAATTCCTCACAATATTAGAACCTTTCTAATCTCTAGGAACTCTCACTAGCACTTCCTTTACTCCTTAAATTCTTTCTCCCCTTCTCGAGACTCTCCAATTTTAAGCCAAAATAGCCTTTTAAAGTTGTGGATGAGCTTTCCCAAGAGTTGCCTAAGCATCACTTCAAAATTTGGCCATATCCAAAGCTTGAGTAGGCATAACCGCCGAGCTCGCCGTCGGCGGCCTCGAGGGCGCCGTCAACGGACTCCTGAAGAATTTTGTCTGTAGCCTCGGGAAAAACTCGTCATCGGCGGGGTTGAGGGTGTCGTCGGGGGCCTAGTTAAAATTTCCACATTTTGGTCCTTTTTGCTCCAAATTTACTGTTTTTTGCATCTTTTTGCTCCAATGACCCTTATTCATCATTCCTGCAACAAAAGACAAAAATACCTTTCTTTAAAGTGCAATATCATCAAAAAAAGTATAAAATAGGTATGAAAATCTCAAAATATTTTCCTTGGGTCAAGTTTGTAAGGAGATCCTTAAATCTTTCCTAGGCTTCACATATTGATTCCCCTTCAAACTAACAAAAAGATGTAATATCGTTTCTAAGATTAGCGGTTTTCGAGAGTGGAAAATATTTAGTCAAGAATTTTTGTGATAGTTCTCCTCAAGTTCTGATAGATCCAAGTGTTAATGAATTTAACCAAGCCTTAGCTTTATCCCTTAATGAAAAAGAAAAAAGATTGAGCCTAACAACATCATTAGACACTCAATCATATTTAAAGGTAGCACATATTTCAAAAAAACTAGCAAGATGTAAGTTAGGATCATCAGCAGGTGTTCCTCCAAACTGATTATTTTGTACCATTTGGATAATGAAGGTTTAAGCTCAAATGAATTAGTAACAATATTAGGATTTTAAATAGTTAAATGAAGTTCATCTGTTGTTGGATTAGTATAATTGTTTAGATGTCTTTGCTGATTTTCATTTATTTGATTATCTAAGTTATTAGCCATTTTGTTTAAATTTTTAATTTTTTTTATTGTTTTTTAAATTTTTCTAATAATACGTTCTAATTCCGAATCGTAAGGTACTAAACCTTCAAATCCAATCTTTCTCATAAGCAAATATAATAAACAAAGAAAATTTTCTTAAAAATACTCTTATATGGATATATATATATATATTATTTTTAATTCTTTATTTTAAATTTTTTTAATATTTTATATTTTATCTCTAGACTTCCTAATGTACCAAATCTATTTAATTTACTGATACTTTCCCCGGCAACGGCGCAAAAAACTTGATCCCGATTAAATATAGTTGTGTAAAATTTATAAAGTTGACTACGGTTTACAACGGTGCCAAAAACTTGAAGTTATATTTTATGAATAATAACGTTAAGCACTTAAATTTGGGATTATACACAAGTATATGTATTATTATTAAGTAATATTAGACTTTCTATTTAAGTCCCGAATATCGATCCCACGATGAAGGTTTAAATTTGAAATGATAAAGTAATTAAGAAATTCACAGAAATAAAATGAAATTACTTTCACTAATTTTGAATGTTTAAGATTCTATCAAAACTAAATTATTAACTACCACATAATTTAAATGCAGAGTTTTAAAATAGTAGCTACTAACTATATTTATGTGATAAAGTTTTCTAATATGAAAAAGCATCTTTCCCAATACAATGAGTTTTTGGTGAAATGAGATGAGAGAAATGGTCTAAATTTGTATTGTACCAAATAGAAGAAATTTTAATTCTCTACTATGATTTAGTGTTATAGAAAATCATTGGCTAATCTTAGATTTAGTCCCTATATCTGTGGCTAGACTAGAAGGATATTGTCTCCCATTCCAGAGCTCCCACTTCCTTTCCCATGAAGGCTAACTCTTGCTTTAGTTTTTAAACACTAAGATTGAATTGGGGATTTATAGTCTATCACCCTAGAAATCTCCAATTCTACGCCCAACAATGTCTATTTCTCTATTTATTTTCACTTAATTCCTCGAACGAATACTCCTTCATGGACTTAAATGTGATTCTCACTCTATTGTAGAACTCATACTCCATTTCTCAGATCATATGTTTCACAACATATTTTAACAATACAATTGGTCAGATCAAAAAGTAAATTAAGATCAGAGTTGAAAAACCATCATAATTTATTTTAAATTTTAACATTGGCACATCCAAATTATTTCTTCATTCCACCATATCTCAGAGCAGGGAAAAAGATAAAGGAAATTACTCAGACTTCATGAGAAAGATATAACAAAACACAAAATATATATATATATAATAAATTTCATACAACAATAATAAACAAAAAACACTTATCTGAAACTCTTTCTCAAAGCAAATCTGTTGTAGCCTCTTTTAGGAAATGTAGGAAGAAGAAATCTCACTTCTCTCCCTCTCCAACACTTCTTAAAGAGTAATTCACACTTAAACTCACCACAAAAACTCAAAATTATAAAGAAAATAAATGACTAATGGTGTGGAATGGTGTGGAATTATGTAAAGTGGCAAGAAGGGGTGCAAAGAAAGCAAAAAGGGGCAATGGATGGCAGAGGTGGGCTGTTTTTCTGATCAATTTTGGCTCTTAACAGAGTTTAGGGTAGGTTCTCCAATAGGTGCATCCAAAAACTTTTTGAAAAACGTCTAAATTCATTGAATCTTCTAGAAAAATGACCTGCATCGACACTGGCACCATCGGCGACAGAGGCCATTTAATTAAATCTGAGTCTCTGTCAAACTGTGTCGTTGATGCCCGGTCTGGCATCGTCGGTGCTGAACAAATTATCAAAATCTCCATTTTGACTCCAAATTTCATCATTTTGCTCCAAGTCCTAAAAATTGATAACTTGCAATAAAAAATAAAAAATATCTTCAATTAAAGTGCAATATCACCAAAAATGAGCATAAAATATGGGTCTAAAAATACATATATTTTTGGTGTATCAGCCTATTATACTTCTTTTGAGAAATTTTAATGGGACATATTGTAGCCTAGTTTTTACTCCAAGTGACATTTTTATGGGAACTTCATGATTTTTACATATGATGACATCTAAATTTGGAGACTATGAGACACTATTGTCCTGTGGGATTATTCCATTAAGTAATATCATTTGTTACTGCATGAATGTATTGCTAGGTAAAATATTAGTCTTTTGGAATCTTAAATTGATGCACATTTGTTCGGTGTAACAAATTTTAAGTTTAGGTTGACTTCCTCAATTACGATGGTTACTGAACTTCCCATCATTACAACTTAAAATTTATGTCTACATGAAACATCTGTAGTGGTAGAATTGCTTATATAGCAAGTCATAACATATATTTATTATTTATTTTATTATTGTTATTATTTTTTTTATTCACCCATAATTTTAGAAATTTTAGTATGCTAGATAATATACTTGTGTTTTGACTTTTGTTGCTTATGTTGTTCAACGAAAGCCTTAGTTGAAGCTATGTGACATCTCAAAAGTTTTTTTTATTGTGCATAAGGCTTTTTATGTGGACTAGCACAAATTTGTTTTTATTTTTTATTTTTTATTTTCAATTTGTGTATTATTGATGTCTTTGGGATGTGTAAAGCTATAATATACAAAAAATGTGCTTTCGGTTTATACTGCATTCACGTTTTTAGCATTCAAGTTAGTTTGCTGATTGACCATTAATAAAGGGGCATTTATGTACATATCACCCAATTCCTATGTATTAACATATCTAACATCTGAACTTTACTTTTTACATTTATACCAATCAACCCCTTCTTATCTCATCTAAAATACCACAATTTCAGCTTTTAAAATGTGAAATATAACATTTTCATGCATATGTAAAATGGTATGTATATATCTATATATATACTAAAATTTTGGTGTTAGATATGTCAATTCATAGAATTTGAGTGTCGTGTATGTATGTCATTATAAGGATACCCAGCTTGCACATTCCTACAAAACTTGATATTGATGGCTTCAATTTTCATTCCAGTACTTAAATGTTAGGTCATTTGTACACCTACAACACATTTCTTTTGCATTTACATTTCTAAACCCAAAATTTTCTTTTCCATTCATGCAACCCAAATCAATCTTATCACATAGAAGATATAACTTTTTTATCTTTTAAGAAGTGAAAAGTATAGTTTCAAACATAGGTATGGAGGCATGCATGTTAAATTGAAAGTTTAGGTTTTAGATATAAAAATACAAAGGAATTGAGTGTTACATATGTAAATCTTTAAAATAAAAAAAATTTATGAACTTGACATATGTAGAATTATCCTACTAGTTCACTTTGCTTGCACAGCTTTTTGATGCTTTTGAAGTTCATTATTAGTAAAATATTACATTCGCTTTCCTTTTATGTGCCTTATTTATTTTATTTAGAATGGTTATATAATTGCTTTTAATCTAAATAAGACATTCTATTTTGCTAATTTAGTCTAGAATACCCCTTCCAAAGTAGCCTCTTATATAGAACTTCTCCACCAACTTTTAGAAGAGCCACCTAATTCATCTCGACTTGAATATGAAGCATGGAGCACATATCTTAAATATTCGACAGTTCAAGGCAAAGGGCAACCGAATTATCTTGTAGCTCTTACATCTCTTCCTCTCACTTGATCTTAGCTACTAGAAATAATAATTTTTAATCTCACTTAGGGAGTGAACTAACAATCCAGGGAACATCTAACGACCATCAATTTCTTCCTCGTAGGTCTGAAACTATTGTCCTGGGTGGTCATCCCCACCATCCTCACTCCCAACTAACACCTAGGCTGCTACCATGGCTTCACTATAGGAATTTGATCAACGTTTGCAAGAGGTGAGTCATCAAACTATATGAGCTAGGTTACATCGAAAAACAACATGAGAAAAGGGATAAAAAAATCTTAACCTAACTAGCAAGACTAAAGAATGCGGTCCTTGTAATTGACACATCACTCTCACTAGGTGGCAACAAAGCACACTCAAATTTTTACGTCATAAGCAGTGATAAAGTAACAATAGATTTCTGCATATTCTATTCAATCAACTAGTATTGTACCACAGTAGAACGTTGAATCAAGGGATCAGTACTTGAGTTTCCAATTCTTCCTCCATTGAGCACCGTGAAATGATTAAGATGACCCCACTTGATATGCTGGCTCATCAATCCTCCCCTTCTTGATGACGACTTTATTCTTTTTCTTCTTCTTCTTCTTCTCACCTTCCAGATGATATCATGCCAAAGGTTTTCTGAAGGAGGCAAGTTTCTTTTCTTTAATTGGGAGCTCATTTGGTGGATTCTAGAGATTCTCCATGAAAATGTTTAAAAAATGACTAAATCAAATGAAGAGAAGCAGAGTAAATATGAAATATTGAAAGAGTTCCTTCATCTTCTATTTATAAGAATCATTGGCATGAAAATCTAATGAGTTCAATTATTGAAGCTTAGCTGAAAAAATAAATGATATCTTCTTTCACGTTTAATTCTCTTATTTGTATTATATTCTTTCTTTCAAGAAGTAAGAGAATTGGGTAACTAAAATACATATATATAAAATGTGACAATAAGGATTATAAGGATACCCAATGGTCTAGAAGAAAAGAAGTGCACCAAAAGAGGGCCCACCAACAATTGTCCAAAAGGCATGCTTATCTAATTAGATACTGTCGTCAAAGCCAAGGAAGACAAATAAATATCCATAATTGAGTCGATCAATTAAGAGCAAGACAAATAAATATCAAAGCTGAACACCACCAAAATGTCAAGTGAAGGAAGAAAATCACCTCTTAGTAAATTTGACCAGAGGAGAGAACCCAGTTCTGTGACATCACTAGCTGTCCCGCGAACGCCCTTGAGGTTTGATCCTCGATAACTGCTTATATGTAACAGTATAACAATAATTCTGATTATATTTTTCACTTATATTTCCTTATTTTGCAACAAAACCAAAAACTTGATCATGAAGAAAAATTAGAATTTAACTTTTAATTTATATTAGGATACTAAGCAAGTATACATATCGCTATCAAGAAATATAGGACTTTTTGATTAAGACCTGAATATTGAATCAACAAGGAAGACATGTAATATGCACTTTTTGGTGAACAAAGATAATTATTTAAACTAAATATGTTTTTGAAGTAAAGAAAGTTTAAATATTTTTTATAATTTTAATATTTTGACAAAAACAGTACAAACTTAAAAAGATAACTTGAGTTTTTGTAGAAGAAAAGCACTAAATATGAAAATATCTTTCTCCTTATCATGAATCAGTAATAAATAAAAGAATTCTGTTGTGGAAGTATGCATATTGTGTTGTGCCAAATAGGAGCAATAATATTCTTTACCCTTACTAGAGATGCTTTAAAGAACATTGGCAAATTTAAAGTTTGAATAGTTCTGATGACCGGCTAGGTAGGGAGGATACTAGCTCTCACTCTAGAGTTCCCTCAATTCCTTCCACGTGGGGGCTAGCATCCCTTATCAGAACCTAAAATAATAAACCAAGTTGAGGGCTTTAACCTGTCACTTTAAAGTCCTCTAACTCTACACCCTTCAATGAATATTTCCTTATTTATTTCCACTCAATCATATGAATACATTCTTATTTATACAACCTCATGTGATTCCTTCCAATTGTTGACTGAGATAATACCATCCCGTTCTTACATGTTCTCACAAAAAATTTTAACATCTGGATTAGCGAAATCAAGAAGTAAATTATGTACATGGATTTAAATCATCACAACTTATTCCAAAATTAAAGATCAATACTCTTCAAAACTTCCATCCAACACTTAATTACTTATCATTTTAAGAAGAAAGATAAAGAAAACTACTCAGAATCCATGGAGAAAACAAAACCACACTTTAGTTTAAAAGTAGAAATCATTGTCAAACCAGCAACAAGTCTTAATTAAAACCAAAAGTAGTCTAAAACAAAAAGTAAAAACTTATCTCAGGTCATGCACCAAAATCTTGAAGTTCTTTTGAATCTCTTCTCTTTTAAAATACTCTCAATATAAAACTAGAAATAAAAAAAGGATAAATATGTGGTGCCTGAAAATCTCTCCAATTAACTCCCCAATTTTTGAACTTTCAAAACTTTTCCAGTACTTTCAGGACCTCTTTCAAAGTCCCAATCTTCTTTCTTCTATAATTCTCTGAAGAGTGCCTTAGTATCTCTTCAAAATGTGTCTTAATTCGATATATTTCCCTAAGAGATGCATCCTTTTGCAATAATGTTCGTCCATGGTGGTTGTAACCACCTATTAAGCTAATAGGTGCCTCAAAAACCTCTTTAAAATTTGCAAAAAAATAATTTACCCGTCCAATAATTGCCACTGGAGCTTAAGCGCGGGGCCTCGGGCACTTAGGCCCATCTTTCTCTGTTTACCCGACTCTTAAGCGCCGGATCTGACACTTAGGCGCCAAAACACTTTTGCACATTTTTCACCTATTTTCTCCAAATTTGATCTTTTTTCACTCCTCTAAGCATTTTCACATTTTACCTGTACCTGAAAGAAAAACACAAAAATACCTTCCATTAAAGTGCAATATCTCAAAAATAGGTATAAAAATGTGTTTAAAAACACTATATATTTTAGGCGTATCAAAATCGCCCAAACTTAAAATGTAACTTATCCTCAAGTGACACTTCAATCCTTAAAAACTAATATGTATGATATATATCTGAGTTTCTATAGGAGTTATTCAAATTTAGATTTAGAAATATAGTAGTCCAATTTAGAAAAAATATTTAGTAAATGAGATCAACTTAAAGTTTAGAAATTTCTAATGTTAAAAAAGATGAAAATATAAGTTCCTATTCAATTCACAAATATTGCAAGTCTTCCAAATTTTTAATTTAGTTCTTTTATTATCTCCATTTAAAAATTTTTATTAAGAATAATTTTACTTACTATATTATATCTATAAGCTTAAGATTTTCTCAAGTCTTATACTTTAAAAAGATCAAATGTAGAACCAATTTTTTATTAGACACTAATTCTCAAGCTTCTCCTCCCTTATATTTTTTTCTTTTTCTTTTTCTTTTCTTTATTTTTCTTTTTCTCTTCTTTTTTTTTCTTTTTTTCTTTTTCTTTTATTTTCTTTTTAGGCAATGATTACTATATCTGGATAGGCCTTTAATAATTTTGAATTCTACTTTTCCTTTCCTAAAGCAAAGTCCTGATACAAAACTTTTACTTGTAAATATAATAATAGATTTGAAAATTATTTTTAATAAAAGGAATTTAAGTATTAAAAATAAAAGTCTAAATTTCTAAAATTTTTAAAAATAGAATTTTTCTTACAAAAGATAGTTACACTTTAGCGTTTTCTACACTAAAAAAATTTTAACATAAAATTTTTTCTTCATTAATCAAAATTTCAACTAAATTCTCTTACTCATTTCTAATATCAAATTTTAATTCCCTAATATAACTTCATATACATGATCAATTTGTCTTTTAAAATCAAATTCACTTGTAGTGCATTTGGGAACAATTAAAATTAAAGTTTTGAAAATATTTTTCATCACCCCTCCCAAACTTAAATTTTTATCTGATTAAACAGTTTAACATCAAATATATATAAGCAGGAAAGAAAATAAAAATAACATGCTTACAGGAATTTTTATACCCTAATGATGCAAGTATAAAACTAAAAAGCAAGAGTAAAATTAATTTTGATCAAATTTTCTAATATTTCTTTTTCAATTCAATCTATAGAGATTCAAGAGACTTCTAAACAGTGGGTATAAACATAAAAGAAAACTAACACACTAACTTGACTTCACAATCTCAACATAAAAACAAACTCACGATTATGATAAAAGAAAAATACAGGGTTGCAGTTTCCTAAATTTCAAATTTAAACCCTAAGTTAGCAAGATTTTCAACTTTACAAAAGACATAGAATTAATTTAAGTTCTAAACTAACTAAATCACAAAACTCACAACAATTACTACCCAAGAATTTTAAAACAAACTACTAACTAACACAAACATTACAATACAATTAAAAATAAAAGTCTCACACATCACAATATCTAAACAAGTAAACATACATACATGTCTCAAGTCCAAAACATGAAAACACATCACATCACAATTCTCACTTGAACATAAAAGTCCAAACCACATCACAGTTCAAATCAACACACAGATGCAAATGTAGCAAGCCCATACCACATAGTTCATATCATATTCCAATCATAAAATAAATCTCTCAAATCTACTCCTCATCCTCTGAATCACTGTTATCCAAAAATTTTGTAGGCTCATATTTAGGGTATCTAAGATATGGAGGAAATTACACTCCTTGGTTACAGCTAATGAGGCTCTCCAAAGATGAGTGAAATTTCTCTTCATAATCACTTTTTCTCCTATTATACCTATCAGTATGCTCTGCAAAATGCTCTAAATTTTGTACCCTATCAGCGGTAATGTTAATATTATCCATCATCCTCTGTAATAATTGATCTTGGGTCATAGTAGACTCACCGCTAGATGTAGAAGCACATGAGGTAGATGGTCTAGATGTAGAAGTAATAGAGGTAGAAGCAACAGATGTCTCCACTCCATAAATGCTAGAAAATCCTCATCTCTAGCAAAAAAATTGAATGCTCAGAGTAAGTCTTCACATTCACCTTAGTGATGGGCTTTAGAGGTAACAACACTTCCTCCCAGCTATAATATTTAACTCTAGCCTACTCACACAAAGAAAATATCAAGGAAGCAAATCCCAGACCTGTAGTAGTAACGGTTGTGGCAGAACAGATGATAGTCTGACAAATCAAAGATCCTATGTTTATGAGCTTTCCTTCCTGGATACAATAATTTAATGTTGCTCTCTCTCTCGTCACTTCACTGAGATGATTTTTTTGTAGCAGACAAGCAGAAATAAAATAGTGTCAGGCCTTTGAAGATGCACATAACTTTGAAGTTGGGAAGTTAACTCTCCTCTCGTTAGTGATCTTCCAAAGTCCTCTCCCAATAGTCAAGTAAGAAATAATCTCTTCTAAATCTGCCTCAGTCGGACTATAATTTGCATAAAAAAATAACGTATCAAGTGGCAGATGATAAAACAAGTTGATTACCTCTAGTAAAAAGAGTACTAACTTTCCTCGAACCATGACTCTATTGTCTTTAGCCTCTGGGAGGTTTGCATAGAACTCCCTAACAACAGAAATAACTGCCACAGCAGAGAAACAACAGAATCATTCCCACTGTCAGCGAACAATCAAATCCTCTACGTCTCCACTTGGATTCCTAAAACATCACCCTGAAACAGTTTTCGTGATTACAATGCATCATTGTACCGATCCTGAGCCTTCAAACTAACAAATTTACTCGAATCAAAAGAGCTCTTTCCTTTTCTCCTCTTCATTTTTGGTGTCATTCTACAAATTTTATTAATTCCAAAAATAACTTCAAAAATCAAGTCTAAATTACTAAACTAAACTTCCAAAGTATAATCCACACTTCCCATGCAATTTTCATAGATCTTTTTCTCTTTTTTCACCATGAATAGTGAATTTTTGAATTTCTCCAAATGTGCTCAAAATACATGGTGAAAATCCAAAATTTTTGCATATAAGTAAAGCTCTTACCACAAGGAACTTGGATCTAGCAAATTTCACTTGATTCCACGAAGAAATCTTCACTTTTGATGTGCCCTAGCCTTCCAAAATTGCAATTTTGAGAGGTTGAAGGTGACGAAAGACACAAAAATGGTGATTTTTGGGCCAAATTTTCACTTTTAACCGTTTGCGAACCGATTTTCGTGAACCAGCGCTTAAGCGTTGGTAAATGGTGCTTAGGCGCCTACCTCTCGAGTTGGCTCACGCTTAAGCACGAGATGTGGTGCTTAAGTGCCAGTGCATGATTTTCAAAATTTTTAAATTATGGTAAAATGCACTATTTGCTTAAGTAAACCACCCCTAAATGGTCTCATAGCATTTAAATGACTATTGTCAACTACCTATAACTCCCCTTTCTCTCAAAATTCTCCATAATAACTAATTCAATTTGAGGCTAAAAGTAACACAAATTTTCATACAAACAAACTTCTATTAATTCACAAACAAGTACAAATACTTTTAAACACTTAATTCTCACTCCAAATAGTCTTAGATGAGAAAATTTTTCTAAATACAAATACACAACAATCATTATACGTAAAGAAGTCATAAATACTAAAAACAAGACTTAAACACTAAACCACTTGAAAATAAGAACTTCTAACACACAAACTCTAACACTAAACTTAATTCCATTCTTCATTCAAAGGAACAAATTCCTATCTTTCATTAGGCTCTCCAGGATGATAGTCTTAAAATCTTTACTACCATATAATAGTTTCAAAAATACAACCAGAATTTTCTTAATCACACACAAACAACAATCAAAATAAAAACACACTGATAACTATGGGTTGCCTCCCACAATGCGCTTGGTTTTACGTTGTCAACCCAACGTAACCAGTGCTTATTCTGGTTGACCCAACATCATTTCATCATTAAGTTTATGTTGATCCCCTATAAAGTAAGGTTTCAATCTATGTCCATTAACTTTAAATATTTTCTCAAACTTAGGATCTTTAATATCCACAGCTCCATAAGGATAAACTTTTATCATAACAAATGGACCCATCCACCTGAACTTAAGTTTGCCTGGAAATAATCTTAACCTTGGATTATATAACAAAACTTGTTGCCTTGGCTGAAAATTTTTAGTAAGAATCCTTTGAGCATGCCACATCTTCATCTTTTCTTTATAAATCTTGGCACTCTCACAAGATTCATTCATTATCTTTTCAAGCTCATTAATTACAATAACCTTTTCTCACTAGCATCTTTCAAATTATAATTGAACTTTTTAATCGCCCATTACGCTTATTGCTCAAGTTGACAAGCTTTCCCAAATATTAGCCTATACGGGGACATTCCTATAGGAGTTCTTTATGTAGTCCTATAAGCCCACAAAGCATAGTCAAGTTTGACTGACAAATCCATTTTTATTGGATTAATAGGTTTTACCATAATTCTTTTAATTTCTTGATTGGATAATTCAACCAAACCACTTGTCTGAGGATGATAAGCACTAGCAATCTTAAGGTTTATATGATATTTCTTTAATAACTTCTTCATTATGGCATTTCTGAAATGACTTCCCTCGTCAGCAATGATAACTCTCGGCATCCCAAATCTACAAAATATATTCATTTTCAAAAATTTTGCAACCCTTTGAGCATCACATCAAGGTAAAGCAACAACTTCTTTCTATTTGGATACATAGTCCACTACTAAAACAATATATAAATTTCTGAAAGAGGGTATAAATGATCCCATGAAATCTAATCCCCAAACATCAAATATTTCAACTTCTAGCATATAATTGAGGGGCATCTCATTTCTTCTAAAAATATTGCCTACTTGTTGACATCTACCACAAGTTTTGATATAAGCATTAACATCTCTAAAATATGTAGACCAATAGAATCCAGATTGTAAAATTTTGTATGTTATTTTATTAACACCAAAATGTCCCTAAAATCGAAATTATGACATTTTTTGGATAATTTCATAAGTTTCTTCTAATGGTACACATCTTCCAATAATTAAATCCTTCCTTTATTTATATAAAATGGGTCATCTCAAAAATAAGTCTTAGCTTAAGAAATAAATTTTCTCTTTTGTTGGTATGTCATTCCATAAAGTATAATATCGCTAACAATAAAGTTCACAATGTAGGCATACCACGGAATACACTACTCATTAATAGTGAACAATTTTTCATCTGAAAAATGTTCATTAATTTCTTTTTCAAAACAGAGTGGGTTTTCTAACTCAAGCCTGGACAAATGATCAGCAATTTGATTTTCAGTCCCCTTTCGATCTACTATTTCAAAATCAAATTCCTGCAAAATAAGAATCCATCTTATAAGTCTCGGTTCAACATCCATCTTTTTCATTAAGTACTTAATAACAGAATAATATGTATGTATTACACAATGAGTTCCAATTAAATATCATTTAAATTTATCGAAAACATATACTATAGCTAATAACTCTTTTTCAATTGTTGTATAATTGATTTGAGTTTCATTAAGAGTTTTACTAGCATAGTAAATTACTTTGAAAATTTTATCATATCTTTGTCCTAAAACAACTCCTATAGCATAATCATTAACATCACACATCAATTCAAAAGGTTTTCCTCAGTTTGGTGAAACTATAAATGGTGCAGTGATTAATTTTTCTTTTAATAAATTAAAAGCTTTTAGGCATTCCTTATCAAAATTTAAAATTGCATCTTTCTCCAGTAAATGACATAAAAGCTTAGCAATCTTTGAAAAGTCTTTAATATATCGCCTGTAGAATCCAACATGTCCTAAAAAACTCTTAGTTTCCTTTACAATTGTTGTATAAGGTAAATTAGCGATCACTTGAATTTTAGCAGAATCTACTTCCATACCATTTTCTAATATTTGATGACCTAATACAATTCCTTTTGCTACAATAAATTGGCATTCTTCCCAGTTAAGGACTAAATTTAATTTTTCACAGTGCTCAAGAACTTTAGATAAATGTTCTAAATGTGAGTCAAATGAAGTTCCAAACACTAAAAAATCATCAATGAATACTTCAATCCATTTTTCAATTAAATCACAAAAATTGTCATCATACATCTTTGAAATGTAGTAGGGGCATTACATAAACCAAAGGGCATCCTTCTAAAAGCAAAAGTACCATAAGGACTCGTAAAAGTTGTTTTCTCTTGATCTTCAAGAGATATTTGTATTTGGTGATAACACATATATCCATCCAGAAAATAAAGTATTTATGCCCAACTAGTCTATCCAGTATTTGATCTAGAAAGGGTAATGGAAAATGAACTTTCCTAGTGGCAAGATTTAATTTTCTATAATCAATGCATAATCTCCACCCTATAACTTTTCTAGTAAGTATTAATTTATTATGTTCATTCACACTTACAGTTACTCATTCTTTCTTAGGAATGCAGTGAATTGGACTAACCCATGCACTATATAAAATAGGGTAGATAATTGGAGCATCTAACCACTTTAAAATTTCTTTCTTAACAACTTCTTTCATAATAAGATTCAGTCTCCTTTGAGGATCATCCATGCATTTGTAGTTCTCTTACATATGAATTCTATGCATACAAATTGAAGGACTGATTCCTTTAATATCAGCAATTATCCATTGCTACACCAAAAATATATGCATCCACCCATATTTTATATTTATTTTTGGTGATATTACACCTTAAAGGAAGTTATTTTGATGTTTTCTTGTAGGTTGCTGATTTTTAGCACTTAAAGCAAAAAAGAAAGCAAAAAGGATGGAATTTGGAGTCAAATTCATGTTTTTGAAGAAGTACTCAGCACCAACCGAGCCAAGGGCAGCGCCGACCGCACAGAATAACAGAATAGCTAAAATTTTTACTCAGCACAGATGGCACCAAAGGCGATTCAGCCCCCATTTCTAGAAGGTTCAATTTATTTGGATGATTTTTGAAGAGTTTTTGGAGGCACCTCTTGGAGATCCGACCTTGGGCTTTATCTGGGGCCGAAATCCATAAAAAAATGGACTCCTTTTCTCTCCAAAACGTTCTACCATGCTCCATTTTTTCCATTCTTCGTAATCCATCTTCTTTCCACCACCATATTGAAGTCTAGTAGTGATTTTTCTTTTATAGTTTAGAGTTTGTGTGGTGAGATTCAATGTGAAACTTTTTGTAAGAGTCTTGGAGAAGGAGAAAAGAGAGAGATATCTTCTTCCTAAATTTCTAAGGAAAAGCTACAATATATTTGCTTTGAGAAAGAGTTTCAAATAAGTTTTGTTTGTTTATTAAATTTGTATGAACTTCCCTTTATATATGAAATTTGTGTTTTGTTGTGTCTTTCTCATGAAATCTGAGTAGTTCCCTCTATCTTTCTCCCTACTCTGACATATGGTGAAATGAAGAGATAATATGATGTGCCAATATTAAAAAATAAAATAAATTGTGATGATTTTCAACTCTGAAATTAATTTACATTTCGATTTGGCCAATTGAATTGTTAAAATATGTTGTGAAACATATGATCCAGGAAATGAAGTATAAGTTCTACCACAGAGTGAGGATCACATTTGATTTCATGGAGAAGAAGTTTGTTCATCGAATTAAGAGCAAATAAATAGGGAAATATTCTTTTTTGGGTATAGAGTTGGAGAATCTTTAGAGTGACAGACTAAAATCCCCAATTCAGTCTTAGAGTTTATAAACTAAAGCTAGAGTTAGCCTTCAGGTGAAGAGAAGTGGGAGCCGGTATCCTCCTAGCCTAGCCATGGATTTAGGGACTAAACCTAAGATTAGCGAATGATTTTCTATGCATTGTATAAGGGTAGAGAATAATAATTTCTCCTATTTGGCATAATACATATTCTAAACATTTATCTCATCTCATTTCACTAGAACCTCATTGTAGTGGGCAGGATGCTTTTTCACATAAGAAATCTTCATTACATAAACATAGTTAGTAGATTAGTATTTACTTTTTAAACTTTACATTTCTATTTTGCTAATATTTAAGTACTTTAGTTTTGATAACATCTCAACATTCAAAATTTGTGACAGTGATACCATAAATTGGCATTTCTTCACAGCGCTTAAGAATTTCTTATAAATGTTCTAAACATGAGTCAAACAAAGTTCCAAACACTGAAAATCATCCATAAATACTTCAATTGCTTTTGAAATTAAATCACAAAAAATTGCCATCATATATCTTTGAAATGTAGCAGGGGCATTACATAAACCAAAGGACATTCTTCTAAAAGTAAATGTACCATAAGAACTCGTAAAAGTTGTTTTCTCTTGATCCTCAAGAGTTATTTGAATTTGGTGATAACCAGTATATCCATCCATAAAATAAAATTAATTATGCCCAGCTAGTTTATCCAGTGTTTGATCTAGAAAGGGTAGTAAAAAGTGATATTTCATGGTGGCAAGATTTACTCTCTTATAATCAATGCATATTCGCCACCCTGCAACTTGTCTAGTAGGTATTAATTCATTTTGTTCATTCACAGTCATAGCTACTCCTGCTTTCTTAGGAATGCAGTGAATTGGACTAACCCATGCACTATCTTAAATAGGGTAGATAGGTCTAGCATCTAACCATTTTAAAAGTTTTTTCTTTACAACTTCTTTCATAATAGGAATCAATCTCCTTCGAGGATCAGCCCTGGGTTTGCAGTTCTCTTCCATATGAATTCTATGCATACAAATTGAAGGAATGATTCCTTTAATATCAGCTATTGTTCATCCATAGGCTTTTGTATAATTTTTCAAAATTTTCGTCAACCTTTCTTCTTCTTCCAAAATTAATTTTGAGGAAATTATAATTGGTAAAGTAGTGGAATGACCTAAAAGGGCATATTTTAAATGATCAGAAAGTAACTTCAACTCAAGTTCTGGAGATTCTTCTATTGATGGACAAAATGATTTATCTTTTTTCTAACGTATCCAAAATTTCAAAACATTCTCAAACATAGTTTGAATCTTCCTTAAAAAGATCTTCACATTGATTTAATTCCTCTTCTTACTCGTGTTCCAAGTCTTTTTCTTTAGATTTTTCTTCATAATTAGTTTTGAAATGGTATTCACTTAGATATCTTAAAACATCCATTCTATAGCATTCGTCATCTTTACCTTTTGCAGGATATTTCATTGATCTTGAAATGTTAAAAGTAATAGTTTGATCATTGACATGCATAGTTAATTCTCCTTTCTACACATCTATCATTGCTCTTCCAGTGGCTAGGAAAGATCTCCCCAAAATGATAGGTATCTCTTTATCTTCCTCCATATCTAACACAATGAAATCAATTGAAAAGATAAATTGATCCACTTTCACTAGGACATCTTCTATAACTCCTTTAGGGTACGTTATTGAACGATCTCCTAACTGCAGAATTACAGAAGTAGAAGTTATTTCTCCTAATCCAAATCTTTTAAATATTGATAATGGCATAAGGTTAATTCTTGCACCTTAATCACATAAAGCTTTCCCATAAAATCTATCTCCTATTGCACATGAAATTGTAAAGCTACCAGGATCTCTAAGCTTTTCAACAAACTTTTTCTGAATTATAGCACTGCACTCCTCACTAAGTGCAACAGTCTCATTATCTTCAAACTTCCTTTTCCTACTGATAATATCCTTCATAAACTTTACATAGCTTAGCATTTGGCTTCAGTAAATGGAATATTAATTGTAAGCTTCTTAAAAATTTTTGAAAATTTTGAAAATTGCTTATCCAACTTCCGTTGGTGAAGTCTCGAAGGAATTGGATATCGTGGGTTTTCTAACTTAAGTTTAAGTGGAGAAATAGGTCTTTCAGAATATTTCGGAGCATCTTCTTTTGCTTCTTCAATTTCTTCTCTCTTTACTTCAGTTTATTTTTGAACCCTACCTTCCAACTCTCTTCCGCTTCTAAGTTGAACGACTTTTACTTGCTCTTTATTCTAGCCTTTCAGATTTGTATCAGTATTACCAGAAAGTGTTCCTTGGGGTCTATTACTCAATAAATTTGTGATTTGTCCAAGTTGATTCTCAATATTTCTAATTATAGCTCCTTGACTTTGTAACTGATTTCCCATTTATAACGCCACTTCTTCTATAGACAACTTCTTCTCCTTAAATTGTGGATTACTGTTGAAACCTGGAGGATAAGTAGATCTATAATTATAATTCCCTTGGTTATTCTAGTTTCTCAATGGGTACACTTGATTGTTCCCACATTGCTGATTATTACCATCCATAGTATTATTCCAATTGAAGTTAGGATGGTTCTTCCAACCTGGGTTATAATAATTTGAATATGGGTTATTCTACTTGTTATTTATGAAATTGAAAGTTTCTAATATTGCTTGAGAATCTACCATTTGTCCTAATGAATTTTCTTCAATCATAGAGATTGGTTGAGAAAAATTCATTCCAAATTGGTCTAATTTCCTTGAAATTACAACAACTTTATTTGCTAACATAGTAAATGCATCAAATTCATGAATATTAGCTACTTTCTTTGGATTTACCCTCTCAAAAGGCCATTAAAAATTATTGGTAGCCATTTCTTCAATTAAAGCATAAGCGTCATGAAAGGGTTTTGACATTAATGAACCATCAGCAGCAGCATCGATAATAGATCTAAGAGACCCAGCTAATCCATTATAAAAAGTTTGAATTATTAACCAATCTAGTATTGCATGGTGTGGACACTTTCTTAAGAGTTCTTTAAATTGTTCACATGCTTCATAAATAGATTCTATTGTGGAAGTATAGGATTTCTATTGTGGAAGCATGCAATTTGTGTTGTGCCAAATAGAAGCAACAATATTCTTTACCCTTACTAGAGATGCTATAAAGAATATTGGTTAATTTAAAGTTTGAATAGTTTTGAAGACCGACTATGGAGGGAAGATACCTGCTCTCACTCCAAAGTTAGGGGTATTAATCTGTCACTTTAAAGTCTTATAACTCGACACCCTTCAAAGATTATGTCCCTACTTATTTGCACTAAATCATATGAATTTCATTCTCATTCATACAACCTCATCTGATTCTTTCTAATTGTTGACTGAGACAACACCAGTCTGGTTCTTACATTTTCTCACAACAAATTTTAACATCTAGATAGGCCAAATCAAAAAGTAAATGAAGTGCATGGAATTAAATCATCACAACTTTTTCCAACATTAAAGATTAATAATCTCCACAACTTCTATCCAAACTTTGATTACTTATCATTTTAAAGAGAAAGATAAAGAAAACTACTCAGAATCTATGGAGAAAACAAAACCACACTTTAGTTTAAAAGTAGAAATCATTGTCAAATCAACAAGAAGTCTCGATTAACACCAAAAGTATTTTAAAAATAAAGATAAAAACTTATCTCAAATCCTCCACCAAACTCTTGAAGTTCCTTTGAATCTCTTCTCTTTTACAACACTCTATACTCTCAGAATAAAACTAAAAACAAAAAGAAAGAAAGTAAATTTGTGGTGCTTGAATCTCTCCAAAAGATTCTCCACAATCTTCTTAAGACTCAACACACACTCTCTCTCTCTCTTGAAGCACCCATCTCAAATGTCTCAGCTTCCTTCTTTTATAAATTTCCTAAGAGGTGCCTTGGAAATTCTTCAAAATGTGCCAAATTTGATGTATTCTCCAAGGGAAGCCTCCTTTCACAAGTCTTTTAATAATATTTTCATTCTTAGTAGTCATAACCACCCTCTCTAGCTAATAAGTGCCTCAAATGTCTCTTACAAATTTGATCAAATGAAGAAAACCGCCAAATAACTACCTCTGGCGCTTAAGCGCGGGGCCTCTAGCGCTTAGGTGTGGTCTTCTATGTTTCACTGAGGCTTAAGCATCAGATCTGGCGCTTAGGCGCCAAAACTCTTTAGCACAATTTTCACATTTGTGCTCCAAATTTGATCCTTTTTCACTCCTTTTAGCATTTTTCACCTTTTTAATTATACTTGAAAGAAAAGCACACAAATATCTTCCATTAAAGCACAATATCTCAAAAATAGGTATAAAAATGTGTCTAAGACACTATATATTTTTGTTGTATCAGTAACTCTTCAAATGTGTGCAAATTTGATGTATTCTCTGAGGGATGTCACTTTTCGCAAGTCTTTTAATCATATTTTCATTTCTAGTGTTCATAACCACCCTTTTTAGCCAATAGATGCCTCAAATGTCTCTTTAAAATTTAGCAAAATGAATTAAACCAACAAATAACTGCCTCTGGTGCTTAAGCGCATGGCCTCTGGGGCTTAGGCACAGCCTTCTCTGTGTCATTAGTGCTTAAGCACTGGATCTCACGCTTAGGAGCCAAAACTCTTTTGCACCCTTTTTTGCATTTTTGCTCCAAATTTGATCTATTTTCACTCCTTTTTGTATTTTTCATTTTTTTACTTGTACCTGAAAGAAAACACACAAATATCTTCCATTAAAGCTCAATATGTCAAAAATAGGTATAAAAATGTTTCTAAAACACTATATATTTTAGGTGTATCAAAATCTCCCAAACTTAACATATTACTTTTCCTCAACTGACACTTCAATCTTTAAAAACTAAATAAGTATGATATTTATATGAGTTTTTGTATAAGTTACTAAAATTTAGATTTTGAAATATAGCAGTCCAATTTAGAAAAAAATATTTAGAAAATGAGACCAACTTAAACTTTAGAAATTTTTAATGTTCAGAAATATGAAATATGAGTTTCCATCTAATTCAAAAATATTGTAAATTTTCCAAATATAGAATTTAGTCCTTTTATAATCTCTTCTTAATAATTATTATTAAGATTAATTTTACTTACTATATTAAATCTTTAAGCTTAAGAGTTTCTCAAGTCTTATACTTTAAAAGATTAAATGTGGAACAAATTTTTGATTAGACACTAATCCTTAAGCTTCTCCTCCCTTATTTTTTCCTTTTTTCTTTTTTTTTCTTTTTCTTTTCTTTTTCTTTTTCTTTCCCTTTTTCTTTTCTTTTTCGTTTTCAGGCAAGGATTTCTATATCTAGATAAGTCTTTAATAAATTTGAATTCCACTTCTCCTTTCCTAAAGCAAAGAGTTGATATTTTTTTTACTTTAAAACATAATAATAGTTTTGAAATTTATTTTTAATAAAAGAAATATAAGTATTAAAATAAAAGTCTAAATTTCTAAATTTTTCAAAAATATAATTTTTCTTACTAAAGATAGTTACACTATATTCAGAATTTTCTACATTAAAAACTTTTAACTAAATGTTTTTCTTCATTATTATGAATTTTAACTAAATTTTCTTACTCATTTCTGTAATCAAATTTTACTTCCCTAATATAACTTCATATACATGATCATTTTTCTTATCAAATCAAATTCACTTGTAGTAAATTTGATAATAAATAAAATTTAAGTTTTGAAAATATTTTTCATTCCCCCCAACCTTAAATATTTAACAAGATTAAACAATTTAGTAGCAGATATATATAAGCAGGAATGAAAATTGAAATGACATGCTAACAAGAATTTTTATACCCTATTTATACAAGTATAAAACTAAAAACAGGAATAAAATTAATTTTAGATCAATTTTCTATCATTTTCATTTTAATTTAGCATATAAAGATTCATTAGACTTCTAAGTAGTGGGTACAGACATAAAAACAAACAGACACAATAACTTTGATTTCACAGTCTAAACATATAAGTAAACACACTAACAAGATAAAAGAAAAATATAGGGTATAAGTTTTCTGAAATTAAAGTTTAAAACTAAAGCTAGCAAGATTTTCAACTTTTCAAAAGTCATAGAAATAAGTTAAATCCTAACTAACTAAAACACATTTATCAACACACATCAACAATTACTACCCTAGAATTTAAAACAAAATACTAACAACACAAACATAACAATAATAATTAAACAAAAAGTCTAACACATCACACAGTCCAAATAAGCACATAAACTCAAATATATCAAGTACAAACCACTTAGTCCATCACAAATTACAAATATAAAAATAACCCAGTCCTCTTCCTCATCATCAGAATCACTACTATTCTAGACGTCCATAGGCTCATAATCAGGTTATCTTGGATACGAATGAAATTCCACTCCTTGGTCACCCCTAATTAGGCTCTCCAAAGATGAGTAAAATTTCTCCTCATAATCGCTTTTCCTTCTATTATACTCATCAATATGATATATAAAACTTTATAAATTTCTTACCTTATCTGTGGTATAATTAATGTTGTCCATCATCTTCTGCAATAATTGATTTTGAGTTTCAATAGACTCACCTCTTGAAGTAGATGCTCTCGAGGTAGATGGTCTAGATGTAGAAGCAACAAAGGTGGATGCAGTAGACGTTGACATTCCATAACTTCTTGAAAATCCTCCTCTCCAACCAAAAATAGAGTGCTCAAAATACGACTTCACATTTACACATGTAATTGGCTTTAGAGGCAACAACACTAATTCCCAGCTATCATATCTCACTCCAGCCTGCTCACACAAACAAAAGATCAAGGAAGCAAATCCCAGACCTGCTGTAGTAGCGGTAGTAGCAGAACTGATGATAGTCTGACAGATCAAAGCTCCAATATTGATAAGCTTGCCTTCCTAAATACAATAATTCAACATTGTTCTCTCCTTTGTAACTTCACTGAGATGATTTATCGGTAACAGATGAGATGAAATAAAGTAGTTTAATGCATTTGATGGTGCACTTAACTTTGAAGTGGAAAAGTTGACTCTCCTCTCATTTGTAATTTTCCAGATTCCCCTTCCAATAGTCAAATATGAAATAATATCATCCAGTTCCATTTCATTCAAACTATAGTTTGCATAAAAACATAAATTATCAGGTGGTAAACGGTAGAACATATTGATTACCTTCAGTGAAAAAGGTACCAATTCGCCTCTAACCGTGACTTAATCCTCTTCTACCTCAGGGAGATTTGCATAAAACTCCCAAGCTACAGAAATAACAGCCACATTAAAAAAACAACAGTATCATTCCCATTGTCGGTGAATGATCAAATCTTCCTTGCATCCACCTAGATTTTTGAAACACATCTCAGGAATTAACTTTCGTGACTGTAGAACGTCACTATTTCTTTCTTGAGATTTCAAACTGACAAACTTGCTTGAATCAAAGTGGGTCTTTCCCTTACGCTTTTTTATTTTTGGGGCCATTCTATAATTTTTTATAAAATTCCACAATAACTTCAAAAATCAAGTCTAATCCACTAAACTTAACTCCTATAAGCATAAACTAGAGTTTCAATGCAATTTCCATAGATTTTTCTTCACTTTTCACCATGAATACTGATTTTCGGGTTTTTCCAAATTTACTCAAAATACATGGTGAAAATCCAGGATTTTTACATAGAAGTGAAGCTCTTACCTTAAGAAATCCAAATCTAGTAAATTTGGCTCAAATCCACCAAGAAATCTCCACAAAAAGGTTTGCCCTAGACTTCAAAATCATGAACTCGAGATGAAGAAGATGACGACATGAGTAAAAATGGCAATTTTTGGGGTTATTTTTCACCATTAACCGTTCACAAACTGGTTTTTGTAAATTGGTGCTTAAGCACGGATAAGTGGCGCTCGATTTACTTCACGCTTAACTGCGAGAATGTGGCACTTAGGCGCCATTGCACTATTTTTGATATTTTTGAACTTAAGTAAAATGCACTATTAATTGACTATTTTCCTTAATAGTGCATTTTGCCAAATGCACTTAGGCCAAGTGCATTTTGCATTTTGCAATGGCGCCTAAGTATACCACCCCTGGAAGGTCTTATAACACTTAAATGACTATTTTCCTCTCCCCTAACTCTCCTCCTTCTCAAAATTCTGTAATAAAACTAATTCAATTTGAGGCTAAAATAACACAAATTTTCACACAAACAAACACTTATATTCATTTAAGAACTAGTACAAGTACATGTAACACTTAATTCTCATTTTAAATAGTCTTGGAAGAGAAAATTTTCTTAAATACAAACACTTAACGAACATTCACAATTAAACACATAAAAGACATAAATACTAAAATCAAAATTTAACTCTAACACATAAAAATAATGACTCCTAAAAAATAAAATCTAACACTGAACTTAATTCCATTCTTCATTTGTTGGAACAAATTCATGTCCTTCATTAGTCTCTCCTTGGGCATTCGGAATATAGAGTTGATAAAACGAACAGTGGTGACAAGCTCTGATACAATTATCTTCAATCCATTTCTGCTTAAGATAAATCGCCTTAACCGCTTCTTCTATATAACTAGAATGGCTCATTTAAATTATTTATTTCCATCCACTATGCTCTAGATGTCCATTAACTTCATTTACCTTTGTCTCAAGAAAAGCCATGCTAGTCTCAATTTTGTTGATTTTCTCTGTTATTCCTTAATACTAACAGCTAAGAAATCGTTATACATCTCTTGTGCACTCTGACTAATAAATTTCTTCCTCTTGGCCTCTTCCTATTTCTTCATATCCATCTCCCATGAAGTTATTTTCTCTAAATCACTCTTTCTCTTAGACCTTAGAGCTAAAAAATTTCTAGGGTGAACTTCCATCACAAAATCCTTTTATTTATAGGCTTAAATCCTTCAAATAACTTCCAGGCACGTCCTAAAATTGTCATGGCACATTTTAGTCAACCAACCGGTGGTTAAAATTTCTAGAAATTGAATTTTGCACATGGTTTTTAACTCACACGCTTAAGCGTCAAATAATGACGCTTAAGAGCTAGTACTCAATTTTGCACCAGCCAACTTAACATCCAAATTCTTATTCTAGCATGTCTAGATCACTAATTAAATTCTTTAAATCATTAATAACATATAATAGTCTCAAAAAAATACTACCCCAAATTTTCTTAATAACACGCAATTAATAATCAAATCAAAACACACTGATAACTATGGGTTGTCTCCCACAAAGCGCTTGGTTTTACCTTGTCAGCCTGACGTAACCAGTGCTTATTCTGGTTGACCCAACATCATTCGATCATTAAATTTATGTTGATCCCCTACAAAATAAGGTTTCAGTCTATGACCATTCACTTTAAATACTTTCTCAGTTTTAGGATCTTTGATATCCACAGCTCCATAATGATAAACTTTCATCACAACAAATAGGTCCATCCACCTGAACTTAAGTTTGTTTGGAACTAATCTTAACCTTCAATTATATAACAGAACTTATTGCCCTTGCTAAAAATTTTTAGTAAGAATCCTTCGATCATGCCACATCTTCATCTTTTCTTTGAATAGCTTAGCACACTCATAAGATTCATTCCTTATCTCTTCAAACTCATTTAATTACAATAATCTTTTCTCACTAGTATCTTTTAAATTGAAATTGAGCTTTTTAATCACCCAATATGGTTTATGCTCAAGTTCAACTGGTAAGTGACAAGCTTTCCCAAATATTAGCCTATGTGGAGACATTACTATAGGAGTTCTGTATGCAGTCCTATAAGCCCACAAAGCATAGTCAAGTTTGACTGACCAATCCATTTTTATTGGATTTATAGATTTTTCCAAAACTCTTTTAATTTCCCAATTGAATAATTCAGCCAAGTCATATATCTTAGGATGATAATAGTAGCAATTCTATGGTTTATATGATACTTCTTTAATAATTTCTCAATTATGAAATTTCTAAAATTACTTCCCCCATCTGTTATGATAACTCTCAGCATCCCAAATCTACAAAAATATGTTCATTTTCAAAAATTTTGCAACACTATGAACATCACATTGAGGTAAGGCAACAACTTCTATCCATTTGGATACAGCCCACTGCTAACAGTATATGTAAATTTCAGAAAGATGGTATAAATGGTCCCACAAAACGTAATCCCCAAACATCAAATATTTCAACTTCTAGCATATAATAGACGGGCATCTCATTTTTTCTAGAAATATTGCCTACTCGATGACATTTATCACAAATTTTTATATAACCATTAACATCTCTAAAGATAGTAGGCCAATAGAATCTAGATTGTAAGATTTTGTATGTTGTTTTATCAACACCAAAATGTCCCCCAAAATCAAAATTATGACATTTTTTTGATAATTTCATAAGTTTCTTCTAAAGTTACACATCTTCGAATAATCATATCATTTTCTTGTTTATATAAAAATGAGACATTTCAAAAAAAATTCTTAGCTTCAGAAATAAATTTCCTCTACTGTTGGTATGTCATTTCATAGGGTATAATATCACTAACAAGAAAGTTCACAATGCTAGCATACCACGAAGCACGCCACTTATTATTATTGAACAATTTTTTATTTAAAAAATGTTCATTAATTTCTTTTTCAAAGCAGAGTGGTTTTTCAAACTCAAGTATGGACAAGTAGTCAAAAATTTGATTTTCAGTTCCTTTACAATCTACTATTATAAAATCAAACTCTTGCAAAAGAAGAATCCATCTTATAAGTCTTGGTTTAGCAACCTTCTTTTTCATTAATTATTTAATAGCAGAATGATATGTATGCACCATACAATGAGTTCCAATTAAATATGATCTAAATTTATCAAAGATATATACTATTTATAATAACTCTTTTTTGTTGTTGTATAATTAATTTTGGTTTCATTAAGAGTTTTACTAGCATAGTAAATTATTTTAAAAATTTTATCATATTTTTGTCCTAAAACAGCTCCAATAACATAATTACTAGCATCACACATCAGTTCAAATGGTTTTCCCCAATCTGGTGAAACTATAATTGGTGTAGTGACTAATTTTTATTTTAATAACTCAAAAGCTTTTAGGTATTCTTCTTTAAAATTGAATATTACATCTTTCTTCAGTAAATGGCATAAAGGCTTAGCAATTTTTGAAAAAGTTTTTAGTATATCGTCTATACAATCCAGCATGTCCTAAAAAAATCCTAATTTCCCTTACATTTGTTTGATAAGGTAAATTGGCTATCACTTGAATTTTAGCAGGATCTAGTTCCATACCATTTTCTAATATTGGATGTCCTAAAACAATTCCTCCAACCACCATGAATTGTCAATTTTTCCAATTTAGGACTAAATTTGTTTCTTCTCAATGCTTAAGAACTTTTGATAAATGTTCTAAACATGAGTCAAATGAAGTTCCAAACACTGAAAAATCATCCATAATGACTTCAATCCCTTTTTCAATTAAATCACAATTTTTTTCCATCTTACATATTTGAAATGTTGTCGGGGCTTTACATAAACCAGAGGGCATTCTTTTAAAAGAAAATGTACCATAAAGACTGGTAAAAGTTTTTTCTCTTGATCCTAAGAGTTATTTGAATTTATTGATAACCAGTATATCCATCCAAAAAATAAAAGTATTTATGCCCAGCTAGAGCATGTGATCTAGAAAGGGTAGTGAAAAATGATCTTTACTAGTGGCAAGGTTTAATTTTCTATAATCAATGCATATTCTCCACCGTATGACTTTTCTAGTAGGTATTGATTCATTATGTTCATTCACAGTCACAGTTACTCCTCCTTTCTTAGGAACACAGTGAATTGGACTAACTTATGCTCTATCTGAAATAGGGTAGATAATTTCAGCATCTAACCACTTTAAAATTTTTATCTTTACTACTTCTTTGATAACAGGATTCAATCTCCTTTGAAGACTAGCCATTGGGTTTAAAGTTATCTTCCATATTAATTCTATGCATACAAATTGAAGGACCGATTCCTTTAATATCATCTATTGTCCATCCAAGGGCTTTCTTAAAATTTTTCAAAATTTTCATCAATCCTTCTTCTTCTTCCATCGTTAACTTTGAGGAAATTATAACTTGTAAAGTAGAGGAATCACCTAAAAAGACATATTTTAAATCATTAGGAAGTAACTTCAAGTCAAGTTCTGGAGGTTTTTCAATCGATGGACAAATGATTTATCTTTTCCTATTGCGTCCAAAATTTCAAAACTTTCTCAAACATAATTTGAATCTTCCTTAAAAACATCTTCACATTGATCTAATTCCTCTTCTTGCTCGTGTTCCAAATATTTAACTTCAAATTTTTCTTCATAATTAGTTTTTAAATGACATTCACTCAAATATCTTATAACATCCATTCTATAACATTCATCAGCTTTACCTTTTACAGGATACTTCATTGATCTTAAAATGTTAAAAGTAACAGTTTGATCATTGACAAGCATTATTAATTCCCCTTTCTGCACATCTATCATTGCTCTTCCTGTGGCTACGAAAAGTCTCCCCAAAATGATAGGTATCTCTTTATTTTCTTCCATATCCCGCACAATGAATTCAACAGGAAAGATAAGTTGATCCACTTTCACTAGGACATCTTCTATAACTCCTTTATGGTTCATTATCTAACGAATTGCTAACTGCAGAGTTATAGTAGTAGGGGTTATTTCTCTTAATCCTAATCTTTTGAATATTGATAATGGCATAAGTTTAATGCTTGCAATTAAATCACATAAAGCTTTCGCATAAAATCTGTCTTCTATCGCACATGGAATAGTAAAGCTACCAGGATCTTTAAGCTTTTCAAGAAGCTTTTTCTGAATAATTACACTAAACTCTTTACTAAGTACAAAGTTTCATTATCTTCAAACTTCCTTTTCCTGTTGAGAATATCCGTCATAAACTTTACATAGCTTGGAATTTGTTCTAAGGCTTCAACAACTAGAATATTATTGGTAAGCTTCTTAAAAATTTCCAGTAACTTTGAAAATTGCTTATCCAACTTCTATTGACAAAGTCTCTGAGGAAATGGAGGTGGTGGTTTTACAAATCAATTTTCAACGGAGAAATAGGTCTTTCAGAATTTTTTTAGCATCCTCTTTTGATTCTTCAATTTCTTCTCTCTCAACTTCAATTTCTTTTTGAACCCTACCTTCCAACTCTTTTACCTTTTTAAGTTGAACGGCTTTTACTTGATCTTTATTCTGATCTTTTAGATTTGTTTCAGTATTACTAGGAAGTATTCCTTGGGATCTATTACTTAATGAATTTGTGATTTGTCCAAGTTGATTTTCAATATTTCTAATTGTAGCTCTATGACTTTGTAATTGATTTTCCATTTGTAACACCTCTTCTTCTATAGATAAATTCTACTCCTTAAATTGTGGATTTCTGTTGAAACTTGGAGGATAAGTAGATCTATAATTATTATTCCTTTGGTTGTTCCAGTTTTCAAATGGGTTTACTTGATTGTTCCCCCATTGCTCATTATTGTCACCAGTAGTATTATTCCAATTAAAATTGGGATGGTTCTTCCAACCTGGGTTATAATAATTTGAATATGGGTTATTCTGCTTGATATTTATGGCATTCTAAGTTTCTAATGATTCTTGAGAATCTACCATTCGGCCTAATGAATTCTCTTTAATCATAGAAATTGGTTGAGAAAAATTCATTCTAAATTGGTCTAACTTCCTTGAAATTGGAGCAACTTGATTTGCTAACATATTAAATGCATCAAATTCCTGAATATTGACTACTTTCTTAAGATTCACCCACTCAGAAGGCCATTGAAAATTGTTGGTATTCATTTCTTCAATTAAAGCATAAGCGTAATGAAATGGTTTTGACATCAATGAACCACCAGTAGCGACATCGATAATAGATCTAAGAGACCTAGCTAATCCATTATAAAAAGTTTGAATTATTAACCAATCTGTATAGCATGGTGTGGACACTTTCTTAAGAGTTCTTTAAATTGTTCCCATGCTTCATAAATAGATTCCCCTTCAAAATGATTAAAAGATGTAATATAATTTCTAAGCTTTGCAGTTTTTTATGGTGTAAAATATTTAGCAAGGAATTTTTGTGCTAAATCACCCTAAGTTCTGATAGATCTAGGTGCTAAAGAATTTAACCATATCTTAGCTTTATCCCTCAGCGAGAAATAAATAACCTAAGTCTTATGGCATCATCTGATACACCATAATATCTAAATGTAGCTCTCAATTCTAAAAAAAAAAATTGACAAGATGTAAATTTCAATCTTCAGTTGGTGATTCCCCAAACGGATTAGTTGATACCAGTTGGATAATAGTAGGTTTAAGTACAAATGAATTAGCCACTATCTACAATGAAGTTCATCAACCGTAGGGTTGGCATAATTTCTTAAAGTTTTAAATTATTGATGAATTTCAGCATTTTTGATCATTTTGATTTGCCATTTCTATAAATTTTTTAGATTTTTCAAAATTTTTAATTTTTTTGCTTTATTTGATTTTCTTAGTAGTTCTTTCTAATTCAGAATTGTAGGGCACTAGTTTTTCAGAACCTGAACTACACATACACTAACATAAAATAAAATACACAAAAATAAAATACTATAATAATAAATTCCTATAATAACTCTTAAAGTTTAAATAACACTTTCTAAAATAGAAATTTACTTTCAATCAATTCTCTGATAACGACACCAAAAACAGGATCTCAACTATTTATATGCAATAGTATAACAGGTCTTTGATTATATTTTTCACTTGTATTTCCTTACTTGGCAACACTGTCAAAAACTTGATCTTAGTGAAAATAAGAATTTAACTTTTTAATTTAACTTTTTAATTTATATATATATATATATATATATATATATATATATATATATATATATATATATATATATATATATATATATATATATATATATATATATATATATATATATATATATATATATATATATATATATATATATATATATATTGGGATACTACGCAAGTATAGATATCTTTATCAAGTAATATAAGACTTTTTGATTAAGACCTGAATATCGAACTCACGGGGATTTCACAATATGCAATATTAAACAACTAACCTTCTATTTAAAAAAGACAATTACTTAAATTATATATATTTTTACGGTAATTAAAATTCAAATCTTTTTGGTATTTTTGATATTTTGACAAAATAATAAAAACTTCTAAAGATAACTTGAGTTTATCTAAAAGAAAGCACATAATATGAAAATATCTTTCTTCTTATCATGAATCACTAATATGTATAGGATTTTTATTGTGGAAGTATGCAATTTGTGTTGTGCCAAATAGTAGCAATATTATTCTTTACCCTTACTAGAGATGCTATAATAAACATTAGCTAATTAAAAGTTTGAATAGTTCTGAAGACCAGCTAGGCAAGGAAGATACCGGCCTAGTGCAATAGTTCGATAGGACCGAATTGAGGATTTTAGTCTGTCACTCTAAAATCTTCAATTCTACGCCCGATAATTTTATTTCCCTATTTATTTGTACCCAACCTCCAAGGGCTTTGACTTCCCTGAATCTTGGAGGTAATCTTCACTTTAGTTGTGAAACTCAACATATTTTAACAAATCAAATGGCCAGATTGAAAGTAAATTAAGATCGAAGTGAAAAGATCATCACAATTTTTTTAATATTTTCGTGGCTCAACCAATTCAAATCATCATTTCACAAATCTCAAGACAAGGAGAAAGACAGAGAAAACTACTCAGATCTCATGGAGAAAACACAACAAAACTCGGAATTCATATATAAAATCAAATTCTTACAAACTACAACAATAAATAAACTTATCTCTAATTTCTCCCCAAGCAAACTCCTCGAAGTTCCTTTGAATCTCTTCCTTTCTTTACAGCACACAGAATTCCTCTTCGAAGTGGCAAGGAGGAAGAAATCTCTCACTTTCCCTCAACTCTTACAATCTCTCAAAGAATTCCTCACAATTTAGACTCTCTACACTTTTTCACACTTCAATTTTGAGCCTCCCCCTCTCTATTTTCAGCCAAAGTCTTCTCCTTAAAGAAGTGGATGAGTTTTCCCAAGAGTTGCCTAAGCACCCCTCCAAAATTCGTCCTCATCCAATGCATAGTTGGACATAACCGCCGAGCTCGCCGTCGGCAGACCTTCTAAGTGAATTAATTCTGGAGTCTCGGGAAAAGTCCGCAGTCGGTGTCGTTGGGCTCGCTGTCGGCGTCGTTGGGCTCACCGTAGCCACCCTAGTTCAAATCTTCACATTTTGGTCTTTTTCGCTCCAAATTCACTCTTTTTTGTATCTTTTTGCTCCAATGACTCTTATTCATCATTCCTGCAACAAAACATCAAAAATACCTTTCTTTAAAGTACAATATCATAAAAAACAGTATAAAATAGGTATAAAAATCTCAACATATTTTCCTTTGGTCAATGCCTAAGTGCCCAAGGGTAGCTCCTAAGACCCGGTGTCATGGAACCTAAGTGCCCAATGGTCGGCATCTAAGCACCAACCTCTAGGGTTTGTAAAGCACAGACTGGCACCTAGGCGCTAGTTCCATTTTACACCATTAAGCTCCAAGTCATTTTCTTATTTCTTCACTTCAATTACTTGTTATACTTGCGAGATAAACACAAAAATACATTTATTAAAGTGCAATTTCTTCCATAAATATATAAAAACAATCTAAGATTCTGGTTAACTTTTTCATACATCACCCGCTCCTTGCGACAAAGCACTATGTGTAGCAATAAACGTCGTCGCTGAATAATAAAGCAACCTACAAAGTGGGGCATTATCATGAACGTCATGTTAACCCCAAAGATGGTGCATAGAAGCTTTAAACTCACTCGTCGCTTCGACCACTCCCTACCATATGACAAAGAGAGGGAATGGGTTTTTCGGCATACCGACGTCGTAACTAAATAAATTATGTAACAATTTCACACTTGTGGTGGTAAAAAAAATTACTTTTAACCGTCCACTCTTAGGAAAATATTTCAACTGCGCAAGTCCTAGTGATTTTTTCTCTTTTAGCGTCTTCCACTTAAAAACTTCTCGTCTCCCTATTAGTAGTTTTCTTTCTTCTTATTGTATGTTGGATTCTCGTACATCACTGAGATGATAATTTGTTACTTTGATGAATTTTCTAGCACGCATCAAAATCAAAGGATTATAAATATAAATATAAATATAAATGTTTAGGTGTTATATATGTATATACATAAGAATTATGAGGTATGTACGTAAATTTCTCTATTAAGCACTACGCGTGTGTAATCTCCGGTTTTCAGAGATTTTTCAGAATTTCATTAATGTTTCGACACAAAATTTCTTAGAATTTGTGCTGAGCTCTGCATACTACCGATAGTTATCACGAAAATTCAATAAAAAAAAGTACGATCCTACCAAACAAAAAAAAAAAAAATCGAAAGGAATGAATAAAGTCACAACAAGAATTTTCTTAACTTAATGTCACGGACAAATAGTCCCACATTGGCTAGGTGTAGGGCCGAAAAGCAGTATTTAAGTCCTGGGCTGCCCACCACCCTTAAGGGCTCTTTTGGGAGGTGACAAGTGGTATCAGAGCAGACTACTGCCTGCCAAGTGTGTGGACTCTCCATGGTCTAGTGGGACCCTCGGTGGAGCCGATCCATGACGAGGGCGTCACGTGATTGGGTGGAGGAGAATGTCACGGACAAATAGTCCCACATTGGCTAGGTGTAGGGCCGAAAAGCAGTATTTAAGTCATGGGCTGCCCACCACCCTTAAGGACTCTTTTGGGAGGTGACATTAAGCTGTAAAACAGAGTTGAAAACTTCAAAAATTGCTCAGCTAAAGTTCACTAGTTACGGCATGCTCTGCTGAATCTGTAGCTTTCCAAGACTATGATCTCGAGTTAGATGAAGTATGTATTCATATGTACTTATGTATCTAACATCACAGTATTTACTTTTTATTCATCTACCACTAAATTCTTCAACTGCAAATAAGAAATGCAGTTAATAATGGATGCGTCATCGAAAAATTATTATCATCTACAAAAAATTTGGAGAAATATTTTAGCAATAAACTTTTTATATTTGACCAACTGCACCTCTTGTGACCACCAACTAGCAATATTGCAACTTCCAACCATAGTCCTTGTGGCCAACTACTGTTTGCGTACACAACTAATGTTTGCGTATAGACCAACTACAATTTTTGTGACTAACTATTAATATTACAATCAAAAACTATATTTGTTGTAGTTAAATTATTACTATTACAGGTAAATTATTATTGTACATCTATGATTATCAATTTTATAATTTAATCAACTTCTCTAATTCATGAGAAGAGTTGACCTATAAACTTACAAACAGATAATGAATTACTTTAAATTGAGTTAGTCCTCATGATTTTTTGTCTCCTTTTCTGGATATTACATGCTAAATAATTATTATACCTCTATGATTATCAATTTTTTTTCCTTCTACTATTATTCATTTATCTATGCACATGTTGAATCTTCATGTAATTCTAAGATGTTAAAATATCACTTTTTCGCCGTGACTTTTTCGGCACGCAATAATACTATTTTTATAAGTGAACTAGACATTTTCATGTACATGTATTGATATGATTATGATATTTTTAAGTGTTGTACATGTAAATATCAAAGGTATTAGATATGTAATTAAATACATAAAATTTGCATCCGATGTATGAAAAATTTCCCCTTTTCCAATTGGTTGCTAGTAGTAGTATCGCTTTAACGGGCATAAAATCTTGTGCTAATTGCTGAAAGTAAAAATATGTTGAAGCGCTTCACCAACTTCACCATCTGAGTTTTCTATGTAAAATTTGTAATTATCATTCTATTTGTGTTTGAATATTCCTGAGCCACGACATCTTAATTTTACCATTTTCAGTCGCATCGATCCTGCAACTTGTCTATGTCCGAATAAATGAAATAAGAAAAACTCAGTATATCATTATCAAACTTATTAAGACATGTTAAAAGTAAACCATCTAAAAGGCAATACAAAATAAGATATTAGTTTGTGCTTACAAGCAGCTTGACTTTTGTCCAAAAATATGCAAAAAAAATAAAAACAGAAATATCATACTTTAATGAACCCATTTATTGTGCTCTTTGTGCGAAAATGGCATCTTTATTAGGAATTAAGCACACGTGCTTCCATACAAGGTTTAATGATCCCATTTAGTGTGCTCTTTGTGCTGACTTTTAGGAGGGCAATATTTTTTTCTTTGACTATTTTTATTATTGATTAATTTATATATATATTTTTTATGTCTGAGGTCTCTCTTATGCAAATTTAATATAACTTTTTCGTAAGTAGCACTATTTTAGAGATAACCGAACAATTTTCAGACTCGTTCTCATATAATTTGTATTAGAATACGTTTATATTAATTTTTTATTTATTTCCCATTACTAAAAGTGTATCGAACTACAATTAATTTTTCCGACATTTCATTTTATCCAACCACATTAAGTTTTATATTTTCAATTTCTTCATAGTTAAAGAGAATCCAAATTCGATCTACTTATATCTAGAGGTGTAAACGAGCTGAACAGACTCATTTATATTTTGAGTTCAAAAAGTGTGTTCACGTTCGGCTCAATTGTTTAGCAAGCCGAGCACAAGCTATTCACAAACAAAGAGTCGTTTTGACAACCTAGCCATATGATGTTAAAGATTTGGGCAAGATTTATAAATTATTATTTATATTAAAACATCATTTGAATCTAATTTAATACCTTTGTAACCTTATAGTCAATTAATTTTTTTAAAAACACTAGTCATCAATATATATATATATATATATATATATATATATATATATATAACTGATGAATAGTATTTCAAGTCAAAACGAGTCAAACACGGACAAACAAATCTTTGTTCGTGATCGGTTTGTAACTTAACGAAAGAGCTGAACACAAGCTTCTCACGAACAACAAATCATTTTAACAGCCCAGATTACATCAATTATTTTTCCCTACAATAAGACTGGTTTATTTAAATTTTTGGACGTAACAATCTGAATGTGTTTTATGAGAATCTTTGCTTCGTAAGAATCTGTTTTAAAGTACTAACAATTAATGTAAATTATTAATTGTCGGCGCCCATTACTAAATCTGAGCGGGCCCGGGGTGGTGGTCGTGGGCGGCACCCACCAGATTATTTGTAGGCCTTGGTGGATTCTACTACCGTCCTAGACCCAGAATGTCCTCCTTCCCAGCTGGAACCGACGTCGATGGCGGCAGTCCGGCTCCACCACATCGGAAAATTTTCGACAAGTGGCCATGGCCCCAGCTTACCGGTTCCAGAAATTTAAAACAAAAAAAAATCTAGAGGAAGATTCTTTTTTTTTCCTCTATGTTTCATGACGTCAGATTTATTTCATATAGTTAGGAAAATAATTTTCGGCATTCACATGGCTGAAATAAAAAGAAGTGAAGAAAAATCAAATATTTCCAACTTGATCTGGATAGTATAGAGCTGCTGAAAAACATAAAACAGTAAGTTTTCGTTTGAATAAAGTATAATATTTAATAAAGAATATATGACTTTTGGAATATTTAGATGCATGTCACTTAATTCCCATCTGCATTTACATTTCTAAAGCTTTAATTTTTAAAGTTCCATTATTGCATGCATGCTATATTATCTATGCATCGGAAGGTGCATTTTATTTTTTTAAAGTCAAAATCTTAATATTTTTAATGTGATATGAAAGATTTGAGTGATAAAAATATAAAGAGTGAACTTAAGATCTTAGATTTGTAAATACATAAAAATTAGGTGGCATGTACGCAAATCCCTTATAAAAATTTATTTTAAAGTTGGTTTTAGAAAAGATGTGTTTCAGTCTTTTTAGGGTATATTTGGGAATGTTTTCTTACCACTTTGTTTTTCAGATTGTCATTACAGTTCTATTTGCGATTTTTAAAAATTTTTGTGGTAGAAAGTTGTTTTTTAAATCTGATCTCCTAAAGTGTGGTAGCTGCCAAAAAGTCGTGTTTTAATTTTTTGAAATAAAATAAATTTTTAATAGCTGCTTCATTTTTTGAAAACAGTATCTTCTACAGCAGCTTCACAACTGTCACTTGATGCAGACGAATTTAGTGTGTTAATTTTGTAATTATTTTTTAATGTTACAAAATACACACGATAGAGATAACAATAAATATGCAGTGTAATTCCAACAAAAGTAACGTTAAAAAAATAGTTTATCTTTAAAACTCTCTTAAACTGTCAAATCCACATTTAAAAGTTATGCAAGTATACATATCACTCAAGTAATAAGGAGCTCTAATGGAGTTTTAGATATCGATCCCAAAGAGAAATTGGAATGCCTGTAAATAATTCTTAAGATTATAATAATAGTTTAAACAAAAAAAAGTAAACTGCGTAGTTTGAATATTAATTACTAAAGTGAATGCTATTTAAAATGCAGATAAAAGACAAAGTTAACTAAACCAAAAACTAAACTTTCAAAAGTAAAATTACAAAAACTAAATGAATTTTTTTTGTTGACGGAAAGTTTAAATTTAAGAAAGCATCATTCCCCTTACAATGAACATATAGTTTGTGAAGAAGTTAAAATCATTTGAAAATTTATATATATATAAACTTTTTTGTGTCAAATAGGAGCAATCATATTCTTTACCTTATTCTGAATGCTATAAAGAACATTTATTAATCCAGAGTTTGGTCCCTAATTTCATGATTAGGATGGGAGGATACCAGCTGCCACTCCAAAGCTCCCACTACTCCCTCCCTTGAGGGCTAACAAACTTGCAGTAGTTTCCAAGCAACTGAATCAAATTAGGGATTTTAATCTGTCACATTAAAATCTCCAATTTTGCATTCAACAAAGTATATTTTCCTATTTATTTGCACTCAATTCCATGGATGACATACTCTCTCATGAAATCAAATATGATTCTCCCAATGTTGTAGAAATCATAGCTCTTTCGGAACATATGTTTCTCAACCCATTTTAACATTTCATTTGGCCAGATTGAAAAGTAAATGAAGATCGGAGTTCAATCAGCACAACTTATTAACATTTAAAACCGTAGAAAATAAAATTACTTCTTCACAAAATCATATCTCAAAGTAGCGAGAAGAATAAAGAAGACTATTCAAAATTCAAAAGAAGGATACGACAAAAACAAAGATATCATATATTTAAAAAAATTAGAAAACGAAAGAAATAAAAGACACAACTTATCTCACAATCTTTTTCAAGCAAATCCCTACAAGTTCTCACCAAGTCTTTCTTTCTTTACATGCACTCTCAATTCTCTCTTAGAATTGTAATGAAGAAGAAATCTCTCACTTTTCATTTCCTCTCACAAACCTAGAAGAAAAGCATCATGCCATTGACTTCCTCTCTATCTCTTCCTCTTGCCTTTCACGCCACCCCCTTTCTCTCTCTTTCACGTCACACACAAACTCCTTGAAGTCTTCTTCTTTTATTAGGGGCAGCCTTCTTTCAAAAGGAATTTCAAATTCCCTCCAAAAGTCCACTCTTTTGAATTCAAAAGATGTGACAATTAATCAAAGAGACATATCCCTTCATAATAGAACCTTCCAAAGTGTCTAGATGCATTGAATTACTCTAAAAGGTTTTAGAACAAGTGTCCCTTTGAAAATTCGCGCAACATTTGTCTCAAACTGCCTTAATCCGCAAAAAGTCATCTCTAGCGCATCATGCACCAAATCTGGCGCATCATGTGCCAGCTCTCTGTCAAACAGCGCATCATGCGCCAATTTGACGCATCATGCGCTAGATTCCCAAAATTCACTGTTTTGGCTCCAAATTTTGTTTTTTTTTGCTACTTTTGCTCTAAATGCCTAAAAATGTTATGCCTGCAAAAAAAAAATACAAAATTACCCTTCTTTAAAGTGTAAAATCATTAAAAATAGACATAAAATACATATTTAAAAAAACATATTATTTTGGTTTATCAAAATCCCCCAAACTTAAATGTTACTTGTTCTCAAGTGACTTTTTTATTGCATAAAAGCATATGACTTAAGATATGGATCAACTCATAACTTCTATATATCAATTTAATAAATAGAATAACAAAATATTAAGAAAAACCTTTAATATTTTAGATCCAAACTCTAAGTCTAAGAGTTTTTAGTAATCAAATTTAAGATTTCTGAATCTCTATTCATTTCAAGAAAAGTTGCAATTTATCATATTAAGGATATTTAGAACATTCATATGAAAAAGAACTTCATGAAAACTTTACTAGTAATACTACTAATATTCCAATACAAGATTGGAAAATGTAATAAAGCTCCTTCCTTAAGTTCATTCAAGTGAAACCAATTTTTTGATTAGGCATCTCCTCAAGCTTCTCCTCACTTTATTTTTTCTTTCTTTTCTTTTCTTTTCTCTTTTTTTTTTTCCTTTTGGATCTTTTTCAATCTTGTAATTTCTTTTTTTCAAGTGAGGATTACTATATCTGGATAGCCTTTAATAGTTTTTAACTTCACTAACATTTTCTTAGAGTTAAAATTCCTTACCTTTCTTCACTTAATAAATTCATATCAGTTTATCATTTTTCATTCTTTTCTTCTTACATGAAACTCTAAAATTCTTAATATTTCAAAAATACAATTTTCTTTACTTTAAATATAAAAACATAATCTTATCCTATCATACCAAATATCTTAACTTTAGCATTGACCTTCATTAGTAAAAAAATTTTACCTAAATTTACCATAATATTTATAAACATAAGTATAATCATTTAAAGCTTAATCTCAATATCTCCGGTCATGTTAAATTAATTTTAAAAATATAGTAATTGAGGACAAACAAATTTTAGTTTATTTCTTTTCAAAAGAAAATTTTCTTCCCCTCAAACTCAACGTTTTAAGTAATTTTAAAAATATTTTGGTACAAAATTTAGTAGGTGAAAGAAAATAATAAATGCATGAAAATAAAAACTGACATGTAAAGGATTTCTTATTATGAAGCTGGTTATGGTATACTACAGGCACTAACTTTAAAAACATACATACAGGTTTTAAAGCATTAAATGAGACATAATATATTCTAAAGAATTCGCTGAAAATTAAAAAATAAAAATACAAAAACTAAAAAACAAAAATTAAAAACACTAAAAATATAGCAAAAGTAAAAATCTACTGTTACTATTATAATTTCAGTCCACAACACAACATAAAAGTCTTTACTTCAACAGTTCCCAAATAAAAGTACATCACAATACGATCATAAATAATAAACAAACATCAAAACAAACTAAACTAAACTCATAAAAATAACACTTTTCATCGTCTTCCTCATTAGCATCATCATCATCTTCTTCTTCCTCATCTTCATTATGAATAGGAACATAAGGAGTGATACTGGGGCAAGGAGGAAATTCCACCTTGGGCTCACCCCTAAGATGTAAATCTATATCATGTTGAACTCTCCTCTACTGATATTCATCATTATAAGCATTTATTGCTCCAATTTATAGAATCTGACTCTATATATTAATTATGTCCATTTGTTGAATCATAAGTTGGTCCATAATGCTTTCCAGTGAAGCAAATCGAGAAGTAGATGCTCCTGCAGCTGATGTAGAGGGTATATCCCTTCTACAACCTCTAGATTCAACAAATGATTCCAATTTCTGAATCATATGCCTCCCAATAGAATTTTGTGATTGTAGACTTTCTTCATTTATATGGGACTCTACCCTTGATTGCTCACATAAAGTGAAAATCTGGCAGGATATCCCAAACCACTAGTTGTCGAACTACCAACTATACTTTGAGTATGATGAACTATGAGTACACTAACATTTCTTGCTTTCATGTTCTGAATGCAGTAGTTCAACACCACTCTATCTTTTGTTACATCAACAAGATGATTTGTTGGTAATAACCTAGCAGAAATGAAGTGATGACATACCTTTGACTGACTAGTCAACAAGGAAGCGAAGAAGTTAATTATTTTGTTATTCTTAATCTTTCATTCTCCTTTTCCATCAGTCAAAAAAGAAAATACTTCATCCAGTGATGAATCAGTCATCACGAATGTAGCGTACTCATCATGATGTATATGTTCCTTAGCCCATATAAATTATTGATACGATCAACAGTAAATACTACTTGCTTACCTCTAACCAAGATGTGATCACCCTCAGTGAACCTCAGGTTAGCATAGAACTCCTCAATCATGGGAAAAAATGCTACTATAGTGAAGTAGCAAAATCTTTCCTAGTTTGTGGCGAGAATCAACCTTTTGATCTCACCACCATTCTTGGATCAATCTTCTGATCTCTATTTGAGTATTATAATTATGTTGGGTGTTGAAGTTAATGAATCTTTTTTAATCGAAATTCTCGGACAGCCTTCCTCTCTTCACTTAGGGAGCCACTGGAAAATCTATGAAAATAAAAATAAATTCCAAATAAATTACTAAACCAAAAATATAACTCCTCAAGAAAGATTATTTCGTAAGAAACTTTTCACCATGAGTTTTCTTCAAGCTATTCATAAAAAATCCCAATTTTTGGATCTTTCACAATGTAGGAAAAATCCATGGTGAAAATAAAAAATTTATGTAAAAGTGAAGTTCTTACCAATAGAATATGAAATCTATGATTCTTGGCCTCCAAAATTTTCTCTATCACCCTCAATGTAAATCCTTAGGTCAAGGTTTAGAGGTAGGAGACGACTTATACGCCTAAAACATATAGTCTTTCTAGACACATTTTTATACCTATTTTTGAGGTATTGCGCTTTAATGGAATTTATCTGTGTGTTTTTGTTTCAGGGACAAGTAGAAAAGATGAAAAATGTCAAAAGGAGTGAAAAAGGATTAAATTTGGAGCAAACATGCAAAAAAGGTGCAAAAGAGTTTTGGCGCCTAAGAGCTAGATCCGGCGCTTCAGCGCCATTAAAATAAATAAGGCCTCGCTTAAGCGCCAGAGGCCCCACGCTTAAGTGTTAGAGGCAGTTATTTGACAATTTAAATCATTTTACCAAATTTTGAAGGCAAATTTGAGGCACCTATTTGCTAAAGAGGGTGGTTATGACCACTAGAAGAGAAAATATGATTAAAAGACTTGCGACGGGAGGCATCTCTTGGAGAATAGATCAAATTTGGACACATTTTGAAGAGTTACCAAGGCATCTCTTGGAAATTTATAAAAGAAGGAAGTTAATACTTATAGAAGTGTTCTTGAAAAGGGGGAGTCCTGGGAGGTTCTTGAAGAAGTTTGTGTAGGAATGTTTGGAGTGATTTTCAGGCAGCACAAATTTATTTTATCATTTTTGTTTTTTGTTTTATTGAGAGTTAAGAATATTGTAACAGAGAAGAGATTCAAAGGAACTTCAAGTAATTGGTGGAGGAATTGAGATAGGTTTTTATCTTTATTTTTAAACTACTTTTGATTTTAATCGAGACTTCTTATTGGTTTGAGAATGATTTCTACTTTTAAACTAAAGTGTGGTTTTGATTTCTTCATGAATTCTGAGTATTTTTCTTTTTCTTTCTCCTTAAAATGATAAGTAATTAAAGTGTTCGATGGAAGTTGTGGAGAGTATTAATCTTTAATGTTGGAAGAAGTTGAGATGATTTAATTCCATGCACTTCATTTACTTCTTGATTTGACATATCTAGATGTTAAAATTTGTTGTGAGAATATGTAAGAACCATGCTCGTATTGTCTCAGTCAATAATTAGAATGAATCACATGAGGTTATATGAATGAGAATGTAAATCATATGATTAAGTGCAAATAAATAGAGAAATAATCTTTGAAGGTTGTAGAGTTAGAAGACTTTAAAGTGACAGGTTAAAGCCCCCAACTTGGTTTATTGTTTTAGGTTTTGATATGAGATGTTAGCCCCCAGACGGAGGGAATCGAGGGAACTCTAGATTGAGAGCCGGTATCTTCCTTGCCTAGCTGGTCTTCAGAACTATTCAAACTTTTAATTAGCTAATGTTTATTATAGCATCTCTAGTAAGGGTAAAGAATAAAATTGCTACTATTTGGCACAACACAAATTGCATACTTCCACAATAAAAATCCTATACATATTAGTGATTCATGATAAGAAGAAAGATATTTTCATATTATGTGCTTTTCTTTTAGATAAACTCAAGTTATCTTTAGAAGTTTTTATTATTTTGCACTTAGGCGCCATTGCACTAAAATCCTCAATTCGGTCCTATCGTTTGGGTGCTGAAGTGTAGATGTTAGCCCTCAGGGGAGGGGAATGTGGGAGCTCCAAAGTGAGAGCCGGTATCCTCCCAGCCTAGCCGCAGATTCAGTAAACAAGCATAAGCTTAGTCAATTTTCTTTATGCCTGGACAAAAGGGTAAAGAATATGTATGCTCCTATTTGGCACAATACAATTGAACTGATTCACTTTATCCATTCACTATAATTTCTTGACAAGGAGAATGATGCTTTCTTATATATTGAATATCATATTAGAACCTTCATTAGTATAATTAATTATTTAATAGTTATTAATATTACATATTTATTTCAATTGTCTATTAGTGACAGATAAGAAAATTGAATTCCATTGTTGCGATTAAAGTATTGCTTTTCTAAAGTCTTAGTTCGTAGTTCTAATGTTACTCCCTATGGGATCGATATCTAGGACTCCATTGGAGCCCTATATTACTTGAGCGATACGTATACTTGCGTTGATAAGTGTGACTTTACAATTATTGAATATTTTATACATACATCTTTATCGAATCTATAACTGTTATTAAGTTTTTGGTGCAGTTGCTGTGGAATTAAATCTTTTAGTAGCAGTACTAAATACTTATATTTTTAAGTATATATAAAGTCGCTGTCAAGTTTTTGGCACCACTGCCTGGGAGTAAAGAATAATCATAATTAGAGTAACGGACAATATAGGATTATTAGAAAATTTTTCTTGAATTGCAACTTATTTTCATATTTTGTTAATTATATTACTGTGTACTGATTTCAATATGTATGCGTAAATTTGGACCTGAAAATCTTATACCCTATGATTCAGAATTAGAACGGACTGTTAGAAAGATTAGAAGATTGAGAAGAGAACCTAGAAATTCTTATACAATGGAAAACAACATGAATAATCAAGGAATAAGAAATGAACACCAACCTAGACCCCTACGAGATTATGCAAATCCTACAACAGATGAAATTCACTTATCTATCCAAAATCCTAATGTAGCTGCTAATTCATTTGAGCTTAAACCTGTTATTATCCAAATGGTGCAAAACAATCAATTCGGAGGTACACCAAATGAAGATCCTAATTTACACCTCGCTATTTTTTTAGAACTGTGTGCTACCTTTAAAAATGACAGAGTTTCAAACCATGCTGTTAGACATAGACTTTTTCCTTGTTCACTTAGGGAAAGGCAAGATGTTGTTAAATTCGTTAGCACTAGAATCTATTAGAACTTGGGGAGAACTTTCACACAAATTTCTATCCAAATATTTCCCTCCAACCAAAACTGCTAAACTTAGAAATGACATAACATCGTTCTGTCAGATTCATCGAGAGTCAATATATGATTCTTGGGAGAGATTTAAAGGTCTTCTTAGGAAATGCCCTCATCATTCGTTACCAGATTGTTTGATAATTCAAACTTTCTATAATGGATTAGTGGGATCACTTAAATTGATTATAGATGCTGCGGGTGGTGATTCGTTAATGTCAAAACCTTTTGATGAGGCTTATTTGTTATAAGAAGAGATTGCTACCAACAATTTTCAATGGCCCTATGAAAGGGTAAATCCTAAAAGAGTAGCTAGTATCCATGATTCTGATGCAACATCTATGTTAGCTTCGTAAATTGCTACAATATCAAAGAAATTAGATCATTATGGAATGAATTATTCTCCAACACCTCCTATGATGGAAGAGAATTCATCTGGGCAATTTATGGATATTCAACATTCATATGAGACTTTAAATGCTATTAATAGACCCAACAACCCTTATTCAAACTATTATAACCCAGGTTGGAAGAATTATCCACATTTTAATTGGAATAACAATTCAGCTACAAATCAATAATGGGCGAACAACCCAGTGAACCTATTAGGAAATTCATCCAACCAAGGAAATGTTAATTATAGACCTTCTTATCATCCAATATTTAACACTAACACTCAAATTAAGGAAAAGAAGTTGTCAATGGAAGAGATGATATTAAACATGGGTCAACAAATACAGAATCAAGGAAATCAATTACAAATTCAAGGAAATCAAATACAAAATCAAGGAACTACTATTAAGAATATTGAAAACGAATTAGGGCATATCGCTAGTGCGCTTAGTAATCGAACATTAGGAACTTTTTCCTAGTACTGTGGAACAAAATCCTAAAGATCAAGGAAAAGAACAAATCAAAGCGATACAATTACGAAGTGGAAAAGAATTGGAAACAAGAGTACAGAAAGAAATGGAGACTGAAGAAGAAAAAGTGGATACTGATAAAGAAAAGGATGATGAGTACCAAGATTTAGAATATCCACTTACACCAATGAAAATTATTGTGGAAAAACCTCCACCGTTGTTTCCTCAAAGATTAAAGCAACACAAATAGAATAAACAATTTTTCAAATTTTAAGAAATTCTTAAGAAGTTAACGGTAAATATTCCCTTCGTAGAAGCTTTAAAGCAAATGCCCAATTGTGTGAAATTTATGAAAGATTTTCTGAACAAGAAATGGAAGTTCACGGATAACAAAACTGTTGCACTTAGTGAAGAGTGTAAGGCAATTATTCAGAAAAAGCTTCCTGAAAAATTAAAAGATCCTGGCAGTTTCACTATACCGTGTGTTATCGATAAAAAATTTTATGAAAGAGCTTTATGTGATTTGGGAGCCAGCATTAATCTTATGCCTCTATCAATTTTCAAAAGATTAGGATTAGGAGAAGTCTCACCTAATTCTGTAACTCTTCAGTTAGCAGATCGTTCAGTTACATATCCTAAGGGAGTTATAGAAGATGTGTTAGTAAAAGTTGATAAATTTATCTTTCCTGTGAATTTCATTATTTTAGATATGAAGGAAGATAAACAAATACCTATCATTTAAGGGAGATCATTTTTAGATACTGGAAAAGCTATGATAGATGTTCAAACAGGAGAATTAACGATGAGAGTTAACGATCAAGAAGTGACTTTTAACATTATAAAATCTATGAAATACCCTGCTGTTGAAAGAGATAATAAATATTTTTGCATGGAAATTAGTGAACATCTATTGAATGAACATTTTAAAGAACATTTTGAAGAGAAAGAACAATTTGAAGATAGTGATGAAATTATTTTGGATTAATTAGAAAATGAAGAATTAGATTATGTTCAGGAAAGATTTGAGATGCTATATATTACAGAAAATGCTGATAAGAATATATTTTCGTCAATTATAAAATCACCTGAACTTTAGTTGAAAATATTTCCTAGCCACTTTAAATATGTATTTTGGGAGACTCATCTACATTACCTATTATTATATCTTTAGAATTATTTGATTTGCAAAAGCAAAGACTGTTAGATACATTGAAAAGATATAAGAAAGCTTTTGATTGGACCTTAGCTGATATTAAGGGACTCTGTCCTTCGATCTGTATGCACAGAAGTATATTAGATGAACAATATAAACCAAGAGTTGATCCACAAAGGAGATTAAACCCAATGATGAAAGAAGTAGTTAAAAAGGAAATTTTAAAATGGTTAGACACTGAAATTATATATCCTATTTCAGATAGTGCGTGGGTAAGTCCAATTCATTGTGTTCCTAAGAAAGGAGGAGTGACTATTGAAACAAAAGAAAATAATGAATTAATACCTATTAGGCAAGTTACTGGGTGACGTATTTGCAATGATTAAAGAAAATTAAACACTGCTACTAGAAAAGATCACTTCCCTTTACCCTTTTTAGACCAAATAGTAGATAGACTTGCTGGGCACAAATATTTTTGTTTTTTAGATGGATATACCGGTTACCATCAAATTCCTATTGCTTCTGAGGATCAAGAAAAGACAACATTTATTAGTCCTTTTGGAACTTTTGCTTTTCTAAGAATGCCTTTTGGATTGTAATGCACTTGCAATATTCCAGAGATGTATGATGTCTATATTTAGTAAGTTAATTGATGATGGATTAGAAGTATTAATGGATGATTTCTCTGTCTTTGGAACATCATTTGACACAAGCTTAAATTATCTTGAAAAAATTTTAGAGTTATGTGAAAGAACTAATTTTTTTCTAAATTGGAAGAAATGTCAATTTATGGTTGCAGGAAGAATTGTATCAGGGCATAAAATTTTGCAAGATGGTATTGAAACATATCCTACAAAAAATTCAAGTTATATCTAAACTAACACCTCCTACTAATGTAAGAGAGGTTAGGAGTTTTCTTGGACATGTTGGTTTTTACAGGCGTTTTATTAAAGATTTTTCAAAAATTACTAAATCTCTATGCCAACTTTTAGAAAAGGGCAAGAAATTTGAATTTACTTAAAAGTTGTTTAAATGCCTTTGAGTTATTAAAGAAAAAATTAATCATAGCCCCTATTATAGTTTCACCTAACTGGGAGAAACCATTTGAATTGATGTGTGATGCTAGTGATTATGCTATTGGAGCTGTCCTTAGACAAACGTATGAAAAAAATTTTAAAGTTGTATACTATGCTAGTAAAACTCTTAATGATGCTTAAATTAACTATACTATTACTGAAAAAGAGTTCCTGGCCATTGTGTATGCTTTAGATAAATTTAGATCATATTTAATTGGAGCTAAATTTGTTGTGCACACTGATCACTCTGCTATTAAATATCTGATGCAAAAGAAGGATGTCAAACCAAGGTTAATTAGATCGATACTTTTGATGCAAAACTTTGATCTTGTGATTATTGATAGAAAGGGAACTGATAATCAAATTGCTGATCATTTGTCAAGATTAGAAAACCATGAATTATTTGACACTTATAATGAAATTACAGACAGTTTCCCTGATGAACAACTTTAAAATATTAATGAGTGAAAAATATCATGGTATGTTGATATTGTTAACTATATTGTAAGTGATATTTTGCCACATATGCTTACAGTACAACAACAAAGAAAATTCATTCATGATGCGAAAGCATATTTTTGGGATGAACCTTATTTATATAAACAATGTAAGGATCTTATTATGAGGAGATGTGTACCTTATGAAGAAACTGATCTAATCATTCAAAAATGTCATGACTCTAAATTTGGAGGACATTTTGGGATTGATAAAATTGCTTATAAAATTTTTCAAGCTAGATTTTATTGGCCTACTATCTTTAGAGATGTTTATAGATACATAAAAACTTGTGATCAATGTCAACGAGTAGGCAATATATCTAGAAGAAATGAAATGCCTCTGAATTTCATGTTAGAAGTAGATCTTTGAAGTTTGGGGATTATATTTCATGGGACCATTTATTCCTTCATTTGGGATCTTATACATATTAATTGCAGTAGACTACATTTCTAAGTGGATTGAAGCACAAGCTTTACCACTTTGTGAAACTAAAAGTGTTTCAAGGTTTTTAATGAAAAATATTTTCACTAGATACGGAATGCCTAGAATGATTATCACAGATGGAGGATCCCATTTTAGAAATAAATACATTCAGAGAATGGCAGAAAATTTTAATATTATTCATAGAATTTCTACTGCCTATCATCCTCAAACCAGTGGGTTAGCTAAAGTTTCTAATAGAGAGATTAAACAAATACTTGAAAAGACTGTAAACCCTAGTAGAGTAGATTGGTCCACTAGACTGGATACCGCATTATGGGCTTACAGAACTGCTTATAAAACTTCTATTGGAATGACTCCTTACAGACTAATTTTTAGAAAGACTTGCCATTGACTAGTTGAATTGGAGCATAAAGCATATTGGGCGATTAAAGAATTCAATTATAATTTGAAGGATGCTGGTAAGAAGGATTGTTACAGTTAAATGAATTGGAAGAATTAAGAAACCAATCTTATGATAACGATGGATTATAAGGAAAAACTAAAGTTATGGCATGAACGGAAGATTAACCAGAAGAACTTTGAACTAGAACAAGAAGTTTCGCTTTACAACACTAAGCTAAAGTTATTCCCTGGAAAATTGAAGTCTCGTTGGTTAAGACCCTTTACTATGACTCAAGTTTATACTTACGGAGCTGTTGAAATTGAAGATTAGAAGACTGGAAATAGATTTAAAGTAAATGAACACAGATTAAAACCGTATTTTGAGGGTAAAAGACCAAATTTTAAAGATTTTTTAATGATTAATCAAACTGAATAAACCTAAATAGGTCGGACTGACGACGTTAAACCAAGCGCTTTATGGGGGCAACCCATAATTATCTTTATGTTTTTTGCGATTATAGTAGTTTTTTATTTGAAATTATCGTTAGTTTTTGGTAGTATTTAGCTCTACTACTCTTATTTACCCTTGAATCATTATGAAAATTGGATCCATAGAGAAAAGTTGGAACGCATTAAGACCAGTGCGAAACTGTGCAGTTTTTTCCTTGGGCACCGACGATGGCATGGACGCTGCCGACGGCAGATTTTTCCAGAGAGTCCAGGCAATTAATTATAGAAGGCTCACCGACGGCGCCCTCAACACCGCCGATGGCGAGACCGGCGAGATGGTGGTTTCTGGAGTTTGAATGGCGGTTTTTTTGCAGTTTTTGGGCAGGAGTTACTCATTTTAAACTTCTAAATTCATTCCTAAGTTCATATTTTCCCCAAAAACAAAGTGAAACTCCACCAACTTCATTCCTATGGTGTCCAATTCTCCTGATAATCCTAGAATGCGAGTGTTCAACCGGAGAAAGTTCATTAGTGCGGAAGCGCAGCAAATCTTCAACAAAGTACTGACAAAGAAAGATTAATCAAGGAACGAGGATTCATAAATCACAGATTTAATAATCCCTTTACTGAAATTGAAGAGATGATAGTGCGGCAAAGATCGGAAGTTTTTTGCTATACTACTGCCGCCGTGGTTGTTCATGTGGTAAAGGAATTTTATGCAAATTTGCATGAAATCAACCAGGGAGTCGTTTATGTGCGAGGTAGATGGATAACTTTCACTTATGCATAGTTCAATGAATTATACATGATTGAGAATGTTTCTGTCTGCCATTATTCCAACTTCATCCCAAAAAGAAACCAAATGAATGAGATTTGCTGATATTTAAAGGACAAAACTGAAGACTGGGAAATGAGAGAAAACGGGTATGTTAGTTTTTTTGCAACACTCCTAAATCCCATTTCGAAACGCTGGCACTTCTTCATTTCTATGAAACTATTACCAACAATGAAGATTGGTAAAGTTTCTAAAGAAAGTGCTATTTTGAATTACTGCATCCAAATGGGACTGCCG
>NEWO01000183.1:571676-586526 GCA_003013225.1 Phalaenopsis aphrodite
AAGTCAATTTTGGGCCTGATCATTCATGGATCAACTTATGGGCTTGGAAACCCTTCCACAATTTTCTCACTTTGCAGTCAGTTCCAAGTATCCTATGAAAATTGGGAAAAGGTACTTCTACCTTGGAAACCTTTGGACCCAACTGAGAGATTTCCAGCTTTTGAAGATGAAAATAACATGAGTATTATGATAGATCAATCATCTTAAAATTTACTGTCGATCCAACCTTTAGTTCTGGATAAGACTCTGGTGATCCTGCGCAGAATCAAGAAATTGAAGGAGGTAAAAAATGTCATGAATGCAATTAATAATATTTTTTATTTCTTCGATCATCTATACTGGAGGATGAAAGAACATTTTTCTCACTCTAGACATATAGAAGATAGTTTGATATGGCTGATGAGGAGGATGAAATTGATAGAAGAGGATTCTATTGAAGAATTTCTATACCGACCCTTCTATAACCTCTTCGTACATGTGCAATTAATGGTTGATCTCCAAGGAGAATCTAGTACTGAATCTGAAGAATAGTAGATTTATATTGCTACCTGTCTATCTATGTATGTAATTTGATTTGTTGCATTTGCTTTGCTTTAAAATTATGCTTTTAGATCTCTGTATAGTTGAGACTAAGCATAGGATGTTTTGTTTTCAGCATTTTGAGTGTTGTAGCTTGGATTGTAACGTTGAGTTAATTTATTGGGGTTGAGAAAATACCAAACTTAGGTGTGTTATGTAACATATATTATAACTCTTGGAATTTATATATAATTGTGATATTTTGTGTTGTGAAAGTTTATTTGTGATAATTACATAATTTAATCACTTAAAATTATGTCTATAATGACTGAATGGATTCTTCAAATTGTTTGAAATCAAAAAAATCCGTGAATTGAACCAAATGAATAGAGACCGCCGACGGCGGACTTTTCCCGAGATTTAGGATTTAATTTCTGTATTCAGAATAATAGAAATATAAATGTGGGGTGGATCATTTTTAAGAATATATTGACTACGGCAAGGAGTGAGACAAGTGGAGGTCTAGGACATCCTGACCTTATTTATGCACTTTGCCAACTTTCTGGAGTGGAAGCTGGAGGTGATGAGGAATGGGTTTACCCTATGAAACCCATTAGTAAAGCTAATTTGAAAACTTATGAATCCCATGAGAAATGGAGAACTGGGAGTAGGAGTCAAGAACCTTCTACTAGTAGAGATGTCCCCTCTACGAGTTATGACCTTCCACCTTCTAGTTCCCCTACTCTGACTGATTTGATGAATGAGTTGACCTTACAACAGAAGAGTATAGAATTAATAAATGAAAGGATTGGAGGTTTAGAACGTAGACATGATTATGATAGTGAGTACCTTTAGAGGCATTCAAATTTTTAGATAGCTTGTTACGAAGCTCAGACCCGACACTGCAAAGGTGAGCCTAATGTTACATTTCCTGAGTGCCCCCGATATACTCAGTATCCGCCCAATCCACCTACTGACCACGGAGACGAAGACATAGTTTGGGATTTTGATATCTGATAGTAATTGTTGTACTTGTACTTTTATTTTTTGTAATCTTTTATAATAGAAATGGATGTTTGTGTGTGTTTGTACTTTCATTTTTATTTTTATGCTGTACTTGGATAATTTTTAAGTTATAAAGTTAATGTGGTAGTTAAAATTTGCATGTGTAGTATAATGGATGTTGATTAGTACTTTGTAAATTGTATTGTAATGTGATTTTTATTTTGCATTTTATTTGTAATTGTTTTGTCTAGTATTATGGATGTGTTAGTAAAATATTTTGTTTGTTTAATGTTTTAGTTTTGTACTTATTTCAAAATTTCATCACCCAGTAATTTCTCTAATGATTTATATGTGTAGAAAGCTCCTAATGTTACAGACCAAGTGAAGTAAAAATTTTGAGAAGGACTACAAAAATTTCAGAATGATTAAAATGCCTAAAATGGTGAGGTATGATTTATATTTAGAGTTTTTCTTTTCACCTGTATTATTCTATATTGAAAAATTTAAGTTTTGGGGAGGGAAAAAAAAGATTAACTATTAGATGCCCTCTATTTAATTATTTTCAAAAATTATTAATATGATTTTATGTAGTGAATTTAATTCAGATAATTATATTTTGTAGCTATTTAAATATTATGGTAGATTTAAAGAAATATTTTTGTAATGAAAATTAATTTTGTAACTTAAGATATTTAGTATAAGAGAATAAGATTATAGTTAACTATTTAGAGTAAAGGAAACTATATTTTGAAGTATTAAGAATCTGGAAATTCATTTGAGAAGAAAAGATTGGGGCTCAATGATGTAAAAGCTAGGAAATATTTTTAAAGGAAGGGAATGCTTTGAGTTTCAAATTTAAGGAAAGAAAGGTGATGTTCAAAATCATTAAAGGCTATCCAGATATAGTAAGCCTCACTTGAAAAAGAAAAAAGGAAAGGCTTGACAACAATCCCTGAAAAGAAAAGAAAAATATATAGGATTGAAAGCAATCCAAATGAAAAAGAAAAAAAGAAAGAAAAAAAAATATGAAGGTGAGGAGAAGCTTGAGGATATGCCTAATCAAAAATTGGCTTCACTGGACCTACCTAAAGGGAAAAAGCTAAATACATTCCTAAACTTATATTTATGGATTAGATCTTGTACTAGTAGTGTTCCCATGAAGTTCCTATCATTTTGAATATTCTAAGTGACTTAATATGGCAACATATAATCATTCTTGAAATGAATAGAAGACTAGAACTCTTAAACTTAATGACTAGATATTCTTATGGCTACAGAGTTAATTTAATTACTTGAATTTTTTCTAAAAATCTCACTATGATATTTATTTAAATCAAACTTATAGTAGTTCTGAATTAAAACTTTACTACAGTAGATCATAACTTTTATATAGTACTAAAATTACTTGAGGACAAGTAATAGTTAAGTTTGGGGGATTTTGACCAAAGGAAAATATGCTAAGATTTTCATACCTATTTCATATTATTTTTTATGATATTACACTTTAAAGAAAGATATTTTTGATGTTTTGTTGCAGGAATGATGAATTATGGTCATTGGAGCAAAAAGATGCAAAAAGGAGCGAATTTGGAGCGAAAAGGACCAAAATGTGAAGATTTGAACTAGGGCGCCGACGGTGGACTTTTCTCGAGACTCCATAATTAATTCACTTAGAAGGCCCGCCGACAGCGCCCTCGAGGCCGTCGACGGTGAGCTCGGCGGTTTTGTCCAACTATGCAATGGATGAGGACGAATTTTGGAGGGGTTCTTAAGCAACTCTTAGGAAAACTCATCCACATCCTTAAAGAGAAGACTTTGGCCAAAAATAGAGAGGTGGAGGCTCAAAATTGAAGTGTAAAAAAGTGTAGAGAGTCTAAATTGTGAGGAATTCTTTGAGAGATTGTAAGAGTGGAGGGAAAGTGAGAGATTTCTTCCTCCTTGCCACTTCGAAGCGGAATTCTGTGTGCTGTAAAGAAAGGAAGAGATTCAGAGGAACTTCGAGGAGTTTGCTTGAGGAGAAATTAGAGATAAGTTTATTTATTGTTGTAGTTTGTTTGACTTTGATTTTATATATGAATTCCGAGTTTTGTTGTGTTTTCCCCATGAGATCTGAGTAGTTTTCTCTCTCTTTCTCCTTGTCTTGAGATTTGTGAAATGGTGATTTGAATTGGTTGAGCCACGAAAATGTTAAAGAAATTGTGATCATTGTTTCACTTCAATCTTAATTTACTTTCAATCTGGCCAATTGATTTGTTAAAATATGTTGAGTTTTACAACTAAAGTGAAGATTACAACCAAGATTGAGGGAGGTCAAAGCTCTTCGAAGTCGGGTGCAAATAAATAGGGAAATAAAATTCTTGGTGTAGAATTGGAGATTTTAGCGTGACAGACTAAAATCCCCAATTTTAGTCCAATCCTTTAGGCGCTGAAGTGTAGATGTTAGCCCTCAGGCAAGGGGAATGTGGGAGCTCCGAAGTGAGAGCCGATATCCTCCCAGCCTAACCACAGATTCAGTAAACAAGCATAGGATTAGTCAATATTCTTTATGCCTGGACCAAAGTGTAAAGAATAGGTATGCTCCTATTTTTCACAATGCAATTGAACTGATTCACTTTATCCATTCACTATAATTTATTGACAAGGAGAAGAATGTTTTCTTATATATTGAATATCACATTAGAACCTTCATTAGTATAATTAGTTATTTAATAGTTATTAAAATTACATATTTATTTCAATTGTCGATTAGTGACAGATAAGCAAATTGAATTCCATTGTTGCGATTAAAGTATTGCTTTTCTAAAGTCTTAGTTCGTAGTTCTAATGTTACTCCCTGTGGGATTGATATCTAGGACTCCATTAGAGTCTTATATTACTTGAGCGATACGTATACTTGTGTTGATAAGTGTGACTTTACAATTATTGAATATTTTATACATACAACTTTATGGAATCAATAACTGTTATTAAGTTTTTGGTGTAGTTGTTGAGGAATTAAATTTTTTAGCAGCAGTACTAAATACTTATATTTTTAAGCATATATAAAGACACCGTCAGGCATCCATTCAACCTTATTAAACTGAGAGCTTGGCATTTAGACGCCATCCCTTGGGCGTGTAGGCACCGACAACTGATTTGGGCACTTGTTGCAGTTCAGATGACCAGACGTGAGCGATCATGTGTCGTAGGAAGGGAGTTGTGGATGCTAAGTATTGGAGTTTATAAATAGACATGCATTTCAAGGAGTTAGGAGATTGATGCTCGTGGGTTATTGATTGATGTTGGTTATTTACCTTGTTTTGAAGAGCCATAGTTCTTCTTCTAAGTGCTGAGGGAGTGGTGTTGTTCCAGGTAGAAGTTAGGGAATCATAAGGAGTCTTGATTTGAGTATCTTTGTTCATTGTAAAGGAGAAATAACAAAGTATTTTTGTGTACTTGTTTGTGTATTTCTGTTGTAACTAAGTGTTATTGGGTTTCATTTTTGTTCAATGCAATTGTTTGGTGATTTCGACATGTTTCTAGGGTAAAACCTTAACTCTTCCTTGTTATGATTAAGTAAGATGATTGGAATGTGAATTTTTTTGTAATTTGTCTTATTTTAAATGGTGATAATTAACCTTGAAATCTTAATTTGTTTTTCATTTTGGCCAAGTGAATTGTTAAAATAGGTTGTAAACCATAAGACTTGAGAAAGCTATGGTAAAATCAACTAGGTTAACCACATTATAATGTGGGGTATTGGTTAATATGCATTGTACGAAGATGAAAATGTTTGGGAAATATGCTTTGAAGAGGTTTTTATGGGATTTAAGGAATTAGAGTCATTTATATTCAAACTTTTTTACCCACTAGAGAGAGAGGGTAAAGAAGATTGTTGCTCCTATTTGTCACTAGATATTTTACTACCTGTAAATTTCGATTTCATGTCTTTAACTTAACTCATTACAAAGAAGAGCCTTTTAAGTATTTTAAATCTTTCAATCTAAGTAGCTAAAAGTAGGATCATTTGTGTAGGATTTAAATTTGTTATTTATTGTAACACAATAGGTTAGTTTTTTAGACTTTAACATTTTTCAACCTTTCAGGCTAGGACTAAAGCCAATAGGCTAGAACTTTTCCTAACAAAAATTACCTCATGCCTTGTGGGATAAACATTTTTTACTCTAAAATCTAATATTATTGATACGATACATGCACTTTCATGAGTACTTAGTGTGTTGTGGCACCTAAAAGCAGTATCAAATTTTGGCACTGTTGTCGGGGAACAACGATAATTTGACTTAGAAAAATTTTTGTTGAACTTCGAGATCTTAGACTAGAAAATATGTAATGTTAAGTGTTTGAGATCAATTGCTTTTACTATTTTTTAAAAACTAAGAAAAACTAAAAATATTTTTGCTGTTTGATTGTGCGAGTTTTTTTTTTGAATTAAGGATTCTTAGTTTGTATATGAGTAGTTCGAGACCTTCGGGACTTCAACCGTACAATTCCGAGCTAGAGAGAACAACTAGAAAAACTACCAAATAAAAAAGACTCCAGAACTCATAGAAGAGATGGAGAATAATCTACAAAACAACCCATAAATTCATAAACTAACCCATAAACATCCAAATGCACATAGACTTCTAAGAGACTATGCTAACCTTACGACAGGAAAAATTCATTTGAGTATCCAAACCCCTACTATAGAAGCTAAAACATTTTACTTGAAGCTTGATATCATCCAAATGGTGTAGAACAATCTGTGTGAGGGAACCCACGTTTGATGATCTAAAATTATATTTAACGCTTTCTTAGAACTCTACGCCACATTTCACTATAATGGCTTTTCCAACGGTGTTGTTAGGCTTATGCTTTTCCCTTTCATTTTAAGGAACAAATTCAAAATATGGATAAACTCATTAGCACTTGGATCAATTAGGATGTGCAGTGAATTAGCCCACAAATTCCAAGCTGAATATTTCTCACCTTGATAAAAGTTAAACTTAGGAATGAGATCACTTTATTTTGCTAGCATGAGGGTGAGTTAATTTATGATGCTTTGGAAAGATTCATGTAACTTCTTAGGAAGTGTCCTCATCATGCAATGTCGGACATTTTACAATAGGTTAGTAGGATCTGTTAGGTCTATCATTGACGCTACACCTGGTGGAGCACTTATGTCAAAGCTATTTGATGAGGCCTATTCTCTGAGTAAGGAGATGGCTACTAAAAATTACCAATGGTGTTCTAAAAGTGTGGACCCTAGAAAGGTAACAAGTGTACATGACATGGACGTGCTTTCAATTCTAAATTCTCAGGGTGGCGACTATATCTTGGAAGCTAGACTTGTTGGGATTGAACCAGCCTTAAAGACCACAAGTAATTGAGAAAAAATTCATTTGGGCAACTGGTTTATGTTAACACTTCTTCTCTTGAGACCATAAATGTGTTGAACAATAGTGCTAACAACCCCTATTCTAACTGTTACAATCCCAATTGGAAGAATCACTTTAACTTCAATTAGAATAACAATCATGGTGCAAAAAACCAATAATAGAGGAGTAACCCACATAATCCTTTTTGGGAATTAGAACATACAAAATAGTTGTAACTTGAGGCCTTTTTATCCTCTAGATTTTAATGCAAACAAATAGTTCAAAGAAAATAAGTTATCCTGGAAGGAAGTTGTATTATAAATGGGGAATCAACTACAAAGACAAGGTGTAGCAATTAGGAATATAGAGAATCAATTAAGACAGATTGTTAACTCACTTAGTAGTTGACACCAAGGAACTCTTCCTAATAACACTGAGATCAACCCTAAAGAAAAAAATAATGAACATGCGAAGGCATGTTGACCTCACTTTTGGTTGAGGTTTAGTTTTTCCTCTTTAGTTGCCTAGGGTCTAGCCATAAGACTTTCCTATTGACTATTCTTAGAAAACTAGAAAAGGAACCCTCACCATTTGAAATTCTACACTCCTCCTTACTCAACTTGAAGTTACACGTATTGCTCCTAACCTCTAGCACTTAGTAGGTGGGGTCAATATAGGGGAGCTCAAGGTGAGTTCCCATAGGACTGCTTGCCCTTAGGGTTGACCCTGGGTGCTCGAGCTAAGGCACTCACTTTCACTCACTCTCACTCACAATCCCTCACAACCCTAAATCCAATATTTGTTGACTTCGATCCCTTAATCCTTTAGGAGACTCAAGTAGATTGTCCCCTAAACCCACTAGCCCTAGGCTAGGGTTTAGCTAAGACCAATACATAGAGGACCAAAATGGGGATTCCCTTGGTCCATAGCTCATGTAGGGTGGTTGATACCCCAACCCTACCGAAATATCCAATTTGACCTTTCACCCTCAAACCTTCCAAGTTACCTAAACACCCGAAAATCCCAAATTTGGTCAAAATCCTCAAATTCACCCAAAATATCCAAACTTGTTCAAAAATCATTTCAATCCTTTTGAAAATACCCACGTTATCCAAAACTACCCAAAATATCCAAATGTACAAAAATATCACCAAAATTGCCAAAATTACAAAATACCATTGACACTCCAAAATTTCCCAAAACATCCTACATCACTCCAAATATCTCCAAAACCAATTTGGACCCTTTTAATTGAACCCAATTTGGCCAATTTGATCATTTTGACCAAAACCCCGAAATTGCCTTTAAAGGCCCAATTTCCCCAAATTCACCTCAAATGTCCATCAATTTGGACCCAATTTTCATCAATATCAATCCTAAAATTGAACTCGCCTTTTATATGACCAATTTAAACCAAATCCAAGATTAACTGGCCCATGCTTTGAGTCCAATTTTGATCTAAGTCAAACCCTCAATTTTGGCTACATGACTTAATCCCACCAAATTGAACCCCATAACCTACTAAANTTCCCTAAATTTCAATTATAAACTCAAATTCATCTTTCAAATGACCAATTTAAACCAAGTCCAAGCTTAATTTTCCCATGTTTTGAGCTCAATTTGATCTAAGTCAAACCCTCAATTTTGGCTACATGACTTAATCCCACCAAATTGAACCCCATAACCTACTAAATTTGCCACAATTTATGTTGGAAACTCTTCATAATATTCCTAAACATCAAACTTGACCTTCAATTAGCCTTTGTTAAGCCTCAATTTCATTTAATTTTGACCCAAGTCTATGAATCCCCAAATTTACCCCAAATTGGCTGTCTCCAAATTTCACCAAATTGAATGCCTCAGCCCTAAAATTGGCACCCAATTTATGTTGAAAACTCTTCATGACATTCCTATTGACCATTTTTAAAAATCAATTTGGACTTAGCCCAAGCTTAGCCCAATCTAGACTCAAGTCTAGCCCAACATGCCCAAAGTGACCAAATTTCTAAAATCCTTCAAATTGAACCCCCAATTGAGCTCAAAATCATTTCAATCCTTCACATAAAATCTTCATTACTATCATCTACACAATTTTGGTCAATTAAATTGGCTCAAAATCATGGCTAGCCTAACCCAAACAGAACTCTTAGCCTTTTTTGACCCACATGGACCACTTCACCAAAAATTGACCTAATCAAGCCAAATTGGCCAACCAAAGACCACCACAGCCACTAAGCCATTCCTTTGGACTAGGCTAAACCATATAAAAACTATCAAAGCAACTTATGGGCCAATGGGTCTCTAAATTAAGGGATTCATACCCATTTTTGGGTCTTAAACCAAATATCTCTTCCATCATGATTAACCCTTAGGGGTAAACCATAATTAAGCCTCCCCCGACTCACCTGACCTCCTGGCCACCTACCCTGGCCATGTTGGCCAGCCTAATCACCTGAAAAATCCAAAAATGAGAGCCACCACCCTTAAATCCAACCCATCCGTAGCTCTAGGAGCCAACTCACCCCAATTAAACTTTAGAGCCTCTTAGCCTACCACTTAAGAAAGCTTTTGCACCCTTGACTAGGCCCTGACATCTCCTCTCCGGACATGGCTATAAAATGGCTCCTTCACTACCAAAAGAGAGGTGCTAAAATTTTTTCAAGGAGACCTCTCTAAATTGCTCCCAAAGTCTCTTCGAAACCTCCTCAGTGCAACCCAACCACTTCCTTGTCGTAATTCCCCTTGCCAAAGTTCAATTTTTGAGCTCAAATCTTTACCGAAGACAGGACATAACTCTCCACACCTCCATAGTGCACAAAAAAATAAATTAAACTCACCCACACCTTCACCATAGTGAAAGAAGACAAAGCCCCATCAAACACCCCTGACATAGAGCCTCTACACTAGACTTTGATCAACACCTAAAATCAGCTTTGATTAAATTTGGGTCTAGACCTTTCACCATGACCAGAGGCTCAATCCCTAGCCTCCTTGGACCTCCACGAACGAGTTGAACACTTCTGATTGAAGCTTTCCTTCTCAAGGCAAAGGTATTGAACTTTCACTCTTCCCGATCCTTTTTTGATTCTCCATGTGATTAGGGTTAGTTTAATGGCATGTTTATACTATGAATATGTTCTTCACACTTAGACAAGTCCATAGGATCAAAACCAATGTCATTTGGTTGAGAAATGAAGGAGATCTTAAGGTTTTAGGGTTAAAGGTTATGGGCTCGCATTATTTGGAGACGATGACCCAGAGTCGTTGGATTGTGCTTGTATCAAATGGAGGGCTCTGATTGCGCCGGATGGAAGCGTGGTTCATAAAGCACGGGCTGACTCAGATGGAAGTGCAGAACTGAAAGATGCAGCGTGGAGCTTCGAAGATGCCGAGGATGATGTGGCGCCGCGCTAGATAAGTAGAAAAATAGGGCTTTATTTTATTTATTTAACGCCCAAAATTTCAAAAATCCATATCTTGGTGTAGAAAAATCAGAAAAATAAAAGAAAAATATCTTAGTGCTCAGTGAATAGAGGAGAACAACATGGAAATGGTTTGAAGTTTATTTGATGCATATTTGATTTATAATTAATTAAATTTGGTTTTGAGTCTTTTAACTTTCCATGCATGTAGACATTTCAACATAGCTTGATATTTTGGCACGATGTTGCCTCTGTCATGGGGAATATTGTATGATTTTTGCAAGGTCAAAGAAGTCCTCTAGACAGAGATCCATATTTTTTAAGTTTATGTCTATTATTTCTATAAAATAATCATAATAATTAGCTTGTTGCTTATAGAAATCCAAAAAAAATTGGAAGGTTAATTTGGAAGGTTTATTGGGAGTTTGCTTAAGCCATGAAATTTTTTAAGTAAATTTCATGGGCCAAGTTGTTAAGAACACACAACTCTCACAAAACCCTTAAACACAAAGAAAACTAATTTTGGAAAAATAATCATCTAAATGACTTGATTTTGATTCTCTATTGAGATTTAAGGTTCAAAAAACTTCTATAAAAATTTCAAAACATTTGAAGTTCATTTGATAACTTAACTTAATTTTCTAAATTAAATGCATTTTTTACTCTAAAATTATTTTTAATAATTAAAATATAACTCAAAGAATTATAAAAATTAGTTCTGGGAGCTCTTTGTGATCAGGACAATTTTCTAAAAATAAAATTGTAATTAAAATAAAAACTTCATTTTTAAGCCTATTTTAATATTTAAATAATTAAAAATTAATAAAAAACACAAAATTGATAAAACTCATTAAAATATTCTCAATTGTTTCCTAATCACTTATGAACAATTGGAATATTTTTCCTAAATTTTTTAAAGTCAAGTTATTGAATTTTAAAGCTAAAAATAATTTTTAAAGGCTAAAAATGATTTTTCTTAACCTTTAACTTAAATAATTCTAATAATTCAAATGTAACTCAAAAAATCATGAAATTTTGTCCCAATGGTTTTCTAGTCTAAGTTAACCTCCAGTAAAAATTTCAAGGGATTAGGCTCTGTCGTGGTCAAGATATGGAATTTTCTTTAAAAAACCCTATTTTTGCATATCAATAATTATATAAATTAAATTAAAATTTGAAAAATCACATTCTCTTCTGATATCTTAATTGACCCATGAGTAAGGTAGGATGAAAATTTTAAATTCATTTGACTTAAATTTGTTAAATTATGAAGTGATAGAGCCTTAGGAGCAAAAGTATAACTTTGAGAATTTGGCCTTAATTAACATTTAGGCTTAATTCAAGAAAGGGAAATGTGCAACCTTTTTTTTATCCTAATTAACATATTTGGATGACTGAAACATAAGGGATTAATTGGTAGAAACCAATCTTATTTTTTTCCTAATTAAAGGATAAATTTGTAATTTCCTAAATTATTAAAATTTGGAAGTCTAGTAAATTAAAATTAACATAGACTTAGGGGTATGATTGTGGGTGTTAATAACTCGTTAATTTAATACACCTATTTGATGTTCAAGTGACATTCAAATGTTTTGATGATGAATTATTATCACTTAAAATTTAATCTCTTTCAAAATGACTAAGACATCCACCAAGGTCTTTAGGGCTTAGTAGTGACCTAAGCTAAATCAAATTTGGTTAAATGAGGATTAGAAAAGTAAATGTAACTAGAAATTGAACACTACAAGCCCAAGTTAAAGCTAAAATTGGACAAGTGTCTTAATGGCATTAACTTACTCCTTTTAAGGGTCTTCACCAACATAATTCTCAAATTAAATGACAAATGATGATTACCCTCTCTTAGGGATAATTGAAACATCGATGATCACTGAACACTAGAGATATTTACAGAATGAATTATTAAGCAACATAATAAGTTTAAATGAGCTCGAGACTTTTCACCAGGATGTGTGGGGGAAGAATGGACCTGCTTTTTCTCCTGATCTGTTGGATACGCAAAGGTCTACTAAACTCACTATGTCTCGATTAATAAGATCATCCTTAATTGAATTAATAGGGGCTCACTAAGATATGATTTAGGATTTGGTAAATCATCAGAACCTTATTTTTCTACTTTACATAAGATGCCCTTACATGCATTTTGAGTTTTAGGTGGTGGAACGAGAAGACTCGTCAGGTACGCTTTTATAGTTTAAAGTACCATCTCTTTTCTATACTCTCCACACTGTATTTTATGCTTACAAAGCTTGCATGTTAAATAACGATGTCACCCTGCATGAAAGCCAAAACTAAAATCAATCAAGATAAAATCACTGCCAAAAATTTCAAAATATAAGAAAACTTAAAATTTAATCACAAACATAAAAAAAAATCACAATTGCAACTAAATTAAGACGTCTCTATCAGATGTTTAGGAATCCCTCGGAAGAGGTAACCTACGGTTGCTAACAAGGCTTTGAACGGTCTAAATAAAAGTATGGAACTCATTAAGTTGAGTTTAGTAAATTTATTTGGACTAAGTGAATTCGATAAAAAATAGTGGTACCAGAACGAGGGAACCGTAGGATCCTAACTGGTGTCGCTCTAAAAAACTTTAATATACCCCATAACATTGAAATAACTATAACCATAGGGCCATCTAATTTGACATAAAAAATTGACACTCTAGAAAACCTAAACTCACCAAGACGAGGAGCTTGGAGCTAACATGGTGGGCAGCACGGCCATCTCCAATAGTAAAATTTGTCTTCACCAGCTAAATCATTCCTTCCTTAGAATTAAACAACCAAAGCCATAGGACTTTGAGGTTTTTTGCTTAAGCAACATAAATCCTCACCCCATCTATAGGCCTTTGTATAGCTTTGCTATACAATATAAGCCATAACTTGTCTTAGGATTCCCAGGTTGTCGTTCGTCATGACCTAAATCCTGAGATCTTCCAGATTATTTGTGTGATTGTTTCACATGAATGTAAGCCCTAAATCAATAAAATTTGCTGAGTGAAACATTCAAATAATTTCTTCTTAAAATTGAAATGAAACAATAGGATGGATTGGGAAGTCACTGAGGTTCTCCTCCGGATCCATGACATCCCCAAGTTCTTCCTCCTTTGGACTCTATAATAAATATTCCAAATTTTAACCTTTCCCATGTCACACCAATTTGTCCGATTTCGTTGAAAAGTCATATCCTTTTGACCTCCTTAAAGATAGTATTTCCTAATTTTTATCGAAAGTTTTCTTAAGTAATTTTGGTCATTTAAGATGTAATTAACTATAGAGGCTTGCCCTTATAAGAAGTTCATCCGAACCCAGCTTAAAATAAGTCCTATTTAATTCTTCATATTAAAGAGAGGAAATTTTCTGCAAATAAAATGGTTTTGAAGATCGAACAGATGTTATATATTTCTTAGTTTATTTGATCGAGCCTCATCCTCAAGTATTGTGTTTATCCTTCGTGATAGATGCAGTGTTTGAGGTATAGTGCTCTTTCATTTAAAATGTGAAAAGTATGGGAGCAGTTTCATTTCATATTTTTTCTAAAACTTATATATATATATATATATATATATATATATATGAAAATTAAACTGTCCTTCTGAAGCGGGCGATAGGATTTTGATTCTAATGACTAATAGCTTCCAGCGTGCAACTCCTTAATTAAAATAGTGTCGACAGCTTCTGGCGACTCCGCTGGGAAGAGCTTCTCTTTCCATTTAAATCAGGAAATGTTATCGTCACATATCGGTAATGTGTTTATGTCCCTCATGAACCAAGTCAGTCTTCTTCCGTTGACATACCTTACCCATTTCTGTCTTCGGAAAGTACGGTCAACTCTTTGGACTTCAGGACCGTCTGTTCAACCAACTTTGAACAGGGAGGTTTAAGAGGCCATTAAAGACTTTTATTCTTCCTGTGGCGTCAGACTCCCAATAGGTGTGTTGGTAGACTAGTTCCACCTGGGAATTGTGCATTGTTAATTTGGTCCCGCACTGGGTCATAAACACTTCACATCTCCTTTTCAACTTTGATTTGGTATTTTGTAAGCTATATCTGATTGCGTCGTGCTGCACGCACTTTAAAATTTTATTTTAATTAAATGTTTCTACTTTTAAGCTACTTTTACTAAAAAAATTTAAAATCCCCATAAACTAAATAAAGAATTACCCAATCTACAAATCGACCTCTATTAATTCTTAGTGCTTGCACTAAGATCATGAGGTTTTCGCCAAATAGCTAAACCCCAGAGCAAAGCTGCTTCAATGGAGTACCCAATGCTCACTTTTTTCCTATAACCTACTGATGAGCCGCGATGCCCGCAATGTTGCTCACACCATCAAGTTTGGAGCAAGATTTGAAGATCTTGATGTTGTTCACGGGAAAGCCCCATTTTTCATAATGAAAGTCTTCGCTCCAGAGGTTTAGGAACCGTCTGTCAAGTTTAACTTGACCTGCCCTTAGGATTTTCCTTCTTACAAGAAAGTCAAGACTACTATCACCAGGGCACCTACCAAGCCTGTTGTTCCC
>NEWO01000183.1:609222-722117 GCA_003013225.1 Phalaenopsis aphrodite
TAAAGAATAGGTATGCTCCTATTTGGCACAATACAATTTGAACTGATTTAATTTATCCATTCACTTAAATTTCTTGACAAGGAGAAGGTTGTTTTCTTATATATTGAACTTCACATTAGAAACTTTATTAGTAGAATTAGTTTATTAAGAGTTTATTAAAATTATATTTTTTTTTCAATTGCATATTAATGACAAATATGCAATTTGAACTATATTGTTGTGATTAAGTATTGATTTTTTAAATCTTACTTCGTAGCCTCTAATATTACTCCCTGTGGGATCGATGTCCAGGACTCCATTAGAGCCATGTATTACTTGAGTGATACGTATACTTGCATTGATAAGTGTGACTTTGGAATTATTTAATATTTTATACACATCTTTATCAAATCTATAACTGTTATCAAGTGTTTGGTGCCGTTGTTGGGGATTTAAATCCTCTAACAGCAATATCAATTTTTTATACTTTTAAGCATATATAAAGTCGCTATCAGTAGACCTTACCGGGAAGAATTCAATGTCATACCCTTCTCTAAGGGTTTTGTGTCCCCAAACTTTAAGATATTTGATGGGACTGGAAATCTCAGATAACACATAACACATTTTTGAGCCAATTGTGGCAACACAAGAAGTAACAAGGATTTACTCTTCAACGATTTGTCAGCAGCCTGTCGAGGATTGCTTTTGATTGGTATGCTAATTTACCCAACGGATCAGTTAAGACATTCGACGAGTTAGAAAAATTATTTGTGAAAAGATTTGTTAGAGCGCAACACCATGTTTTTATAGGAGAGCTCATGATGGAAAAGCAAAAGCCCAATGAGACTTCGGTGGATTACATCATGAGGTGGAGAACCCTTAGCATGAAGTGTGAACCTCAGCTACAGGAACATTACACAATTGAGATTTTACTCAAAAGCATTCATGGGCTAGTAGCTTTCATGCTTAAGGGACTCACCATTAAATCCTTTGAGAAGCTACTCAGTAAAGCCAGTAGTCTTCAAGAAGAGATCAAACATATGGATTCTCACGAGAAATCCAAGGCAACTAGAGTTTTTGAAAAGAAGTCAGAAACAGTAGTGACTATTGATAAAGGGAAAAAATCAATGAAGATGTATGCAGAAAATCCTCATCAATCTTCATCACAACATGCTCAAAAATAGAATAGCCAATCCAACCAGCGACCGCCTCAAGGAGTATCATCTCAAAGAGATAATAAGAGAATATCTTTGGCAGGGTGACAAAAAGTGGTGTATTCCTTCAAAGATGAAACAATCCAAGATTTTCAGAAGTTTGATGAAGAAACCTGAGTTCAGACTACCAGGTCCAAGGAAACCCAAAGAGGTCGACAAGAAGGATGAACCAAATTATTGCCCGTATCACCAATTACTTGGACACACTATAGAAGAATGTTTTATCTTCAATGATTGGCTTGAGAAGAATCTTAAAGAAGGAAATATAACGATCCCGAAGGAATATTTAAAAGAACATGAAAAGGGTTCCATAAATATGATTTTGGCTGAGCCAGTCTCTCTAATTGACCCGTATACTGGAAAAGATGGATGGATTATGACTTGGAACAAGCTCAAGAGGGTCTTGAACCAAATTGAGAATGCTTCAAAAAAAGCCTCCGTTTAGAGTCTTCAGTCTGCTAAGCCTGAGAAGAAAAATTCACCAGGAGATTTGTCATCCTCAAATATAAAGAAGAAGAAGAACACTACAATGAAGATTGATAGCACGGGTGGGGGTAAGATAGGGGCTGCCTCTACTAGATTGGCTGTCTCGGATTTGGGGAAGAAAATCGTCGAACCCCTGATTTTGTATGATTATCTTTTTACCCCTACGTGGTCCTATGAATATAATGATCATGATTTTAGCTACGTTTTAAGTGTTTCTAGTGATAACGTAACTAATTTTGACCAATTTAGCCTCGATCTTGATTCCCAAAATGATCTTCCACCTGTATCATTCCATATTAAAAAATATAAGTTTGGGGGAGGGAAGAAAAAGATTAACTATTAGATGTTCTCAATTTTAATATTTTTAAAAATTATTAATATGACTTTTTGTAGTAAATCTATTTCAGATAACTATATTTTGTAGATATTTAAATATTATAAAAAATTTAAAGGAATATTTTTGTAAGGAAAATTAATTTTGTAGATTAAGATATTTAGTATAAGAGAACAAGACTATAGTTAACTATTTAAAGTAAAGAAAACTATATTTTGATATATTAAGAATCTTAGAAATTCATTTGAGAATAAAAGATTGGGGCTCAATGATGTAAAGCTATGAAATACTTATAAGGTAAAGGAATGCTTTGAGTTTCAAATTTATGGAAGAAATGTGATGTTCAAAATCATTAAAGGATGTCCAGATATAGTAATCCTTACTTGAAAAAGAAAAAGAAAGAATTGAAAACAATCCCTGAAAAGAAAAGAAAAAAAAATAGGATTGAAAGCAATCAAAATGAAAAAAAAAAAAAGAAAAAAATATATAAGTGAGGAGAAGCTTGAGGTGATGCCTAATCAAAAATTGGCTTCACTTGGACCTACCTAAAGGGAAAACCTAAATACATTACTGAACTTAAATTTATGGATTAGCATCTTATACTAGTAGTGTTCTCATGAAGTTCCTATCATTTGAATATTCTAAGTGACTTGATATTACAACATATAATCATTCTTGAAATGAATAGAAAACTAGAACTCTTAAACTTGATGACTAGATAGTTTTGAACCTACAGAGTTAATTTAATTACTTGAATTTTTTCTGAAAATCTCACTATAGTATTTACTTATATCAAACTTATATTATTTTTGAATTAAAACTTTACTACAATAGATCATAACTTTTATGTAGTATTAAAATTACTTAAGGACAAGTAATAGTTAAGTTTGAGGGATTTTGACCAAAGAAAAATATGTTGAGATTTTCATACCTATTTTATACTAATATTTATGATATTGTACTTTAAAGAAAGGTATTTTTGATGTTTTGTTGCAGGTATGTTGAATTATGGTCATTGGAGCAAAAAGATGTAAAAAGGAGTGAATTTGGAGCAAAAAGGACCAAAATATGAAGATTTGAACTAGGGCCCCGACGACGAGCCCAACAGCGCCGATGGCGGGTTTTTCCGGAGAGTCCAGAATCAAATATTCTAGAAGGCCGTCGACGGCACCATCGAGGCTGTCGACGGCGAGAACGGCGGTTCTCTTAACAGGTGCATTGAATGTGGACGATTTTGTAAGGGACGCTTAGGCAACTCTTGAAAAACTCTTTTATAACTTTAAGAGAAACATTTGGGCCAAAAAAGAAAAAAATAGGAGCCTGTGGTGGTGTCCGCTGAGTTTTTGTTGTTCGTAGAGTGTAGAGAGTTTAATTTAGGGTTAGTATTGTGAGGAATTCATCGAGAGATTGTAAGAGTGGAGGGAAAGTGAGAGATTTCGTCCTCCTTGCCGCTTCGAAGAAGAATTATGTGTGTTGTAAAGAAAGGAAGAGATTCAGAGGAACTTCGAGGATTTTCTTATGGATGAATTAGAGATAAGTGGTATTTACTTATTGAAGTTTGTATGACTTTGCTTTTATATATGAAATCTAAGTTTTTTATATCTTCTCCATGAGTTCTGAGTAGTTTTCTCTTCTTTCTCCTTGTCTTGAGATTTTTCTGAAATGGTGATTTGAATTGGTTGAGCCATGAGAATGTTAAAGAAGTTGTGATGATCTTTTCACTTTGATCTTAAATTACTTTCAATCTGGTCAATTGATTTGTTAAAATATGTTGAGTTTTACAACTAAAGCGAAGATTACATCCAAGATTTAGGGAGGTCAAAGTCCTTGAAAGTTGGGTGCAAATAAATAGGGAAATAAAATTATCAGGCGTAGAATTGAAGATTTTAGAGTGACATACTAAAATCCTCAATTTGGTCCTATCGTTTGGGTGCTGAAGTGTAGATGTTAGCCCTTAGGCGAGGAGAACGTGGGAGCTCCGAAGTGAGAGCCAGTATCCTCCCAGCCTAGCTGCAGATTCAGTAACCAAGCATAGGATTAGTCAATGTTCTTTATGTCTGGACCAAAGGGTAAGGAATAGGTATGCTCCTATTTGACACAATACAATTTGAACTAATTCACTTTATCTATTCACTTTAATTTCTTGACAAGGAGAAGGATGTTTTCTTATATATTGAACTTCACATTAGAAACTTTATTAGTAGAATTAGTTAATTAAGAGTTTGTTAAAATTACATATTTATTTCAATTGCCTATTACTGACAAATAAGCAATTTGAACTGTACTGTTGTGATTAAGTATTGATTTTCTAAATCCTAGTTCGTAGCCTCTAATATTACTCCCTGTGGGATCGATATCTAGGACTCTAATAGAGCCCTGTATTACTTGAGTGATACGTATACTTGCGTTGATAAGTGTGACTTTACAATTATTGAATATTTTATACACATTTTTATCAAATCTATAACCGTTGTCAAGTTTTTGGCGTCGTTGTCGGGGAGTTAAATCTTCTAGCAACAGTATCAAATTCTTGTATTTTTAAGCATACATAAAGTCGTTGTCAGTCAACCTGACGTAACGAGTGCTTATTCAAGTTGACCCAACATCTTAAAATCATTTAATTTAGGTTTGTCACCTAAAAAGTAGGATTTCAGCCTGTGACCATTCCGTTTGAATATGTTGTCAGTTATACGATCTTTGATATCCACAACTCCATAGGGATAAACTTTCTTCACAACAAATGAGCGCATCCACATGGACTTATGTTTGACTGGAAATAATCTTAACCTTGCATTATAAAGCAAAACTTGTTTCCCTGGCAGAAAATTTTTAATTAGAATCCTCCGATCATGCCACATTTTCATCTTTACTTTGTAAATCTTAGCACTTTCATAAGATTCATTCCTTATCTCTTCAAGCTCATTCAATTGCAATAACTTTTTCTCACCAGCCTCCTTTAAATTGTAATTAATTTCCTTAATAGCCCAATATGTGTTATGCTCAACTTCAACTAGCAAGTGACACGCTTTCTCAAATATTAGCCTGTATTGGGACATTCCTATAGAAGTTGTGTATGCAGTCCTATAAGCCCACAAAGCATTTTCAAGTTTAATTGACCAATGCATTTTGGTTGAATTTAAAAATTTTTCCAATATTCTTTTAATTTCTAGATTGGATAATTAAGTCAAACCACTTGTCTGATGATGATAAGTAGCAATTTGATGGTTTATATGATATTTCTTTAATAATTTCTCCATTATTGCATTTCTAAAATAACTTCCCCCGTTAGTTATGATTACTCTCAGCATCCCAAATCTACAAAATATGCTCATTCTTTAAAACTTTAAAACACTTTGAGCATCATATCGAGGTAAAGCAACAGCTTTTATCCATTTGAATACATAATCTACTGCTAACAATATATATATATATATATATATTTTTTTTTTTTTTTTTGAAAAATGGTACAAATTGTCCCATGAAATCTAATCCCCAAACATCAAATATCTCAAATTTTAACACAATTCAGGGGCATCTCATTCTTCCTAGAAATATTGCCTACTCATTCACATCGATCACAAGTTTTGATATAAGCGTTAACATCTCTAAGGATTGTAGGGCAATAAAATCCAGATTATAAAATTTGTATGTTATTTTATCAACACCAAAATGTCCCCCAAAATTAGAATTATGACATTTTTGGATAAGTTCATAACTTTCTTCTAAAGGCACAAATCTTCGAATAATAAGATCCTTTCCTTGTTTATATAAAAATGGGTCAGCCCAAAAAATAATTCTTAGCTTCAGATAAAAAATTCCTCTTTTGTTGGTATGCCATTCCATAGGGTATAATATCATTAATAATTAAATTCAAAATGTCGGCATACTATGGAACACGCCAGTCATTAATATTGAACAATTCTTCATCTAGAAAATGTTCATTAAACTCCTTTTCAAACTAAAGTGGTTTCTCTAATTCAAGCCTGGACAGATGATCTACAATTTGATTCTCAGCTCCTCTCTTATCTACTATTTCTAAGTCAAACTCTTGCAAAAGAATAATCTATCTTATTAAAATAGGTCTTGCATCCTTCTTTTTCATTAATTACTTAGTAGCAGAATGATTTGTATGTACAATACATTTTATTCCAATTAAGTATGATCTAAATTTATCAAATGCATATGCTATTGCTAATAAATTTTTCTCTGTTGTGGTATTATAAATTTTAGTTTCATTAAGAGTTCTTCTAGCATAGTAGATAACTTTGAAAATCTCATCATTCTTCTGTCCTAAAATAGCTCCAATTACATAATCACTAGCATCACACATTAATTCAAAAGGTTTTTCCCAATCTAGTGAAACTATAATTGGTGCAGTGACTAATTTTTCCTTTAAAAGTTCAAAAGCTTTTAGGTACTCTTTATCAAAATTAAAAATTACATCTTTTTCTAGTAAATGGTATAGAGGCTTAGCAATTTTTGAAAAATCTTTAATATACCTACTGTAGAATCCAATGACTTAAAAAATTCATAATTTCCTTCACACTTATCGAATAAGGTAAATTAGCCATCACTTAAATTTTTGCAAGGTCTACTTCCATACCATTTTCTGAAATTTGATATCCTAAAATTATTCCTCCTGCTATCATAAATTGGCATTTTTCTTAATTAAGGACTAAATTTGTTTTTTCACAGTACTTAAACATTGAAAAATCAAATGAAGTTCCAAACATTAAAAAATCATCCATAAAAAAGTTTAATCCCTTTTTCAATTAAATCATAAAAAATAGCCATCATGCATCTTTGAAATGTAGCAGATGCATTACATAAACCAAAGGGCATTCTTCTAAAAGGAAATGTACCATACAAACTGGTAAAAGTTGTTTTCTCTTGATCCTCGAGAGCTATTTGTATTTGGTGATAACCAGTATATCCATCCAGAAAATAAAAGTATTTATGCCTAGCTACTTTATCTAGCATTTGATCTAGAAATGATAGTAGAAAATGTTTTTTTCTACGAGATTTAATTTTCTATAATCAATGCATATTCATCTTCATGTAACTTGTCTAGTTGGTATTAACTTGTTATGTTTATTCAAAAGTCACAGCCACTCCTCCTTTCTTTGGATCATAGTGAATTGGACTAACTCATGGACTATCTGAAATAGGGTAGATAATTCTAGCATCTAACAACTCTAAATTTTGTTTCTTAACAACTTCTTTCATAACAAGATTCAACTCCTTTCAGGATCAGCCTTGGATTTGTTGTTCTCTTCCATAAGAATTCTATGCATACAACTTGAAGGACTGATTCATTTTATATCAGCAATTATCCATCCAAATGCTTTCTTGTAACTCCTTAAAGTTTTCATCAAACTCTTTTCTTCTTCTGTAGTTAATTTTTAGGAAATTATAATAGGTAATGTTGAGGAATCAACCAAAAAGGCATACTTTAAATGTTCAGGAAGTAAATTCAACTCAATCTTGGGAGGTTTTTCAATTGATGGACACAAAGATTTATCTTTTTCTATCGTGTCCAAAATTTCAAAACTTTCTCGAACATAATTTCAATCTTCCTTATATAAATCTTCATATTGATCTAATTCCTCTTTTTGCTCGTGTTCCAACTTATTTATTTCAGTTTTCTCTTCATAAGTTACTTTGAAATGACATTCACTTAAATATCTTACCACATCCATTCTATAGCATTCATCATCTTTACCTTTTTAAGGTATTTCATTTATTTTGAAATTTTAAAAGTAATTCTTTGATCATTGGCGTGTATAGTTAATTCTTCTTTCTACACATCTATCATTGCTCTTCCTGTAGATAGAAAAGGTCTCCCCAAAATGATAGGTATCTCCTTATCTTCATCTATATCTAGCACAATGAACTCAATAAAAAATATAAATCGATCTTCTTTCACTGGACATCTTCTTTAACTTTTTTAGGATAGGTTGTTGAACGATCTACTAACTACAGAGTTATAGTAGTAGGGGTTATTTCTCCTAATCCCAATCTTTTAAATATTGATAATGGCATAAGTTTGATGCTTGCACCAAAATCACATAAAGATTTCTCATAAAATCTCTCTTCTATTGCACATAGAATTGTCAAGCTACTAAGATCTTTAAGCTTTTCGGGAAGCTTTTTCTGAATTATAGCACTACACTCCTCACTAAGTGTAATAGCTTCATTTTCTTCAAACTGCCTTTTGTTGTTAAGAATATCCTTCATAAACTTCACATAGCTTGGCATTTGTTCTAAGGCTTCAGCAAATGGAATATTAATTGTAAGCTTCTTAAAAATTTCCATAAATTTTGAAATCTCTTCTTTCTCTACTTCAGTTTCTTTTTTATTTCTTCCTTCCAATTTTCTTTCGTCTCTAAGTTGAACGGCTTTTGCTTGCTATATATTTTGGTCTTTTGGGTTTACTTTTGTATTACTAGAAATTGTTCCTTGGGATCTATTACTTAAAGAATTTGTTATTTATTCAAATAGATTCTCAATATTTCTAATTGTAGCTCCATGAGTTTTTAACGGATTTCCCATTTGTAACACCATGTCTTCTATAGACAACTTCTTCTCCTTAAATTGTGGATTAGTTTTAAAACCTGGAGGGTAAGTAGGTATATAATTACTATTCTCTTGGTTGTTCTAGTTTCCCAATGGGTTTACTTGGTTATTCCCCCATTGCTGATTATTACCACCCAAAGTTTTATTCCACTTAGAGTTGGGATGGTTCTTCCAATCTGGGTTATAATAGTTTGAATATGGATTATTCTGCTTATTGTTTATGGCATTCAAAGTTTCTAATGATGCTTGAGAATCTACCATTTTGCTTGATGAATTCTCTTCAATCAAGGAAATTGGTTTAACTTCCTTAAAATTACAACAACCTGATTTACTAACATAGCGAGAGCATCAGTTTCATGAATATTGGCCACTTTCTTAAGATTTACCCTTTCAAAAGGTTATTGAAAATTATTTGTAGCCATTTCTTCAATTAAAGCATAAGCGTCACTAAATGGTTTTGACATCAATGAACCACCAGCAGCGACATCAATAATAGATCTAAGAGATCCAGCTAATCCCTTGTAAAATATTTGAATTATTAACCAATCTAGTATAGCATGGTGTGGACACTTTCTTATGAGTTCTTTAAATCATTCTCATACTTTATAAAAAGATTCCCCTTCAAACTGATAAAAATATGTAATATCATTTCTAAGCTTTGTAATTTTTTATGGTGAAAAATATTTAGCAAGAAATTTCTACGCTAAATCACCCCAAGTTCTGATAGATCCCAATGATAAATAATGTAACCATATCTTAGCCTTATCCCTCAGTGAGAAATAAAATAATCTAAGTCTTATAGCATCAGTTGATACACCATCATACTTAAATGTAGCACAAAATTCTAGAAAATTAGTAAGATGTAAATTTGGATAGTTGGTGCTCCCCCAAACTTATTATTTGATATCATTTGGATAATAGCAGGTTTAAGCTCAAATGAATTAGCCACTACAATAGGTTTTTGAATACTACAATGAAGTTCATCCACCTTAGGGTTTGAATAATCTCTTAAAGGTCTAAAATCTTCAATATTTTGATTATTTTGATTTGTCATTTCTTGAAATTTTCCATTAATTTTAAATTTCTTAAGTTCTCTAGTAGTTCTTCCTAATTCAGAATCATAAGGCACAAGTCCTGTGGAATCTGAACTATGTATACATTACTATAAAACGCATAAAATATAATAAAATAAAATAAAAACATACAAACAAGAACATAATAAAAAACAACACTACAATATTCCTATAATAAATTTTAAAGTTTAAAAAAGACTTTAATAAAATAGATATTTTGCTTTCTAAAAACCACTTTTAAAAAATTTATAATTACTTTTTTTTATTTATTTTCCCTCATCCCCACTTTCTATATAGATGTTTATTGTGATGTATGTGATATATGCTTAATTTCCTTAATAATGATTCTTATTTTGTAAAGAAGCCAACAACTTGATCAAAAGCAAAAGATAGGTAAATTTTCCACTATGAAGCAAAGAAGAATATAACTATAATATTTAAATATGGGATACTACGCAAGTATAGTATCATTATCAAGTAATATAGGACTTTTTGATTAAGCTCCTAATATCAAACCCACAGGTAAAACTGGCAATATGCACTTTAGAAACTAGAAAGTTTAGATAGCAAAGATCATACTTAGCAAAATATTCTTACTTAAACTTAAGATACTATAATAGGAATGAAAATTAGATTCTTTTTTGTAATTTTTTATAATAAAGTAAAGTAAGCAACTAATTATATTAAATAAATATTTGCAAGATGAAGGTAATATAAGTAAAATATCTTTTTCTTTGTCATGAATCATTAACAAGTATAGAAATCCTATTGTGGAAGTATTCTAAATGTGTTGTGTCAAATAGAAGCAATAATATTTTTTACCCTTACTAGAGAAGCTATAAAGAACATTGGCTAATTTATAGTTTAAATAGTCTTGAAGACCGGTTAGGTAGGGAAGGTACTTGCTCTCACTCTAGAGTTTCCTCTTCTCCCGCCACTTGTGGGCTAACTTCTCGTATCAAAACTTAAAATTATAAATCAAATTTAGGGAATTAGCCTGTCACTCTAAAGTCCACTAATTCTACACCCATGAAAGTTTATTTCCCTATTTAATTGCACTCAATCCCATGAACTACATTCTCATCCATGAAATCAATATGTGATTTTTTCCATTTGTTGACTGAGATAATACCATCCCAGATTTTACATGTTCTCACAGTAGGAACTAACACTTAATTGGCCAAATCAAGAAGTAAATGAAGTACAAGGTTTCAAATCAACACAACTTCTTCCAACACTGAAGTCTAATACTTCACACAACTTCCTCTCAAAACTTAATCAATTATCATTTTAAGTAAAAAAGATAAAGAAAATTACTCATAATCTATGGAGAAAACACAACCACACATGAGTTTAAAAGTAGAAATCATGCACACAAACAAGAAATCTAAATTAAAACTAAATGCAGTCACAAAGATAAACACTTATCTCAAATCCTCTCCACCAATTGTCTTGAAGTTCCTTTGAATTCTCTTCTTTCACTCACAATATAAACTAAAACTTAAAATAAAATAAAAGGTAGTCAACGGTGATGGGCAGCGGCAGTTACTTTGATGGATGATGGATGTTGAATGTTGATTCGCTCTCCTTTGATGATCCAAGACTTCTTTAATAAAAATCCAAGGGATGCCTTGGTGTCTCTTAAAAATGTGTCTCTATTCAATGAATCTTCTTGAATTTTCCATCTTTCAAAAGCTAATTGAATGAATTTTTGTGTCAATGGGCTAGTTCTCACATTTTTATCAAGGGTTGCTCTAAAAATGATCACAACTTCTTCCAACATTAAAGTCTAATACTTTGAACAACTTCCTTTCTACACTAAATCACTTATCATTTTAAGAAAAAAATAAAGAAAACTACTCAGAATTCATGGCGAAAACACAACTACACTTTCATTTAAAAATAGAAATCATGCATACAAACAAGAAGAAACTAAATGTGGTTACAAAGATAAACACTTGTCTGAAATCATCTCCACCAAATGTCTCGAAGTTCCTTTGAATTCTTTTCCTTCACTCACAATACAAACTAAAACTCAAAATAAAAAGAAAAGGTGGTCGGTGACGGTAGCAATGGGCAGCGGCGGCGGCAGTTGCTTTTTATGGATGGATGATGATTGGCTGACCCCCCTCCTTTAATGATACAATTCTTCTTTAATAAAAATTTAAGGGGTGCCTTGGTGTCTTTTAAAAATTTGCCTCCATTCAATAAATCTTCTAGAGTTGCCTCATTTCAAAAGCTAATTGAATGAATTTTCGTGTCCATGAACTATTTCCCACATTTTTACTACAGGTTGCGTCAAACACATCTTCAAAAATTCATCCAAATTCAATGAATCATCAAATAACTATTTTTGGCATTTAAGCGTGGGGTACCTGGTACTTAGGCGTGGCTCTCTCTGTTCAACTGGTGCATAAGCGCCAATCTTAGGCACTTAGGTGCCTCAATTCATTTTTGCACCTTCATCATTTTTTCTCCAAATTTGATCATTTTTCACTCTTTTTATGTTTTTTCATTCATTTGATTGTACCTGAAAGAAAAACACAAAAATAGGTATAAAAATGCATATAAAAAGATTATATATTTTAGGTGTATCACTAAACTATCAATGACTAAACAAAAACTATAGAATAATTCAAAATCTGTAGGAACTTGCTACCCTTAGGATATGACTTTGATCTATCTTTCCTTGACAAAGAGATTCAAACTTTTTTAGAACAAATTATAACCTCAATCAATAGTTTTCTTAAGTAGTCTTGAATACATAAGATCCAATTGACTATAGAGACATGTCCTTATAGGAAGATGCAAACTTTAAAATAAGTACAAAAACCTGAATTCTCTTGTATTTAGCTTTCATAAGATCTCCTTTATGCAGTTAATTCTTTAAAGCATTTTGGGTTGATCTCATTTTAGAATTATGTTTTGGAAATATCAATGCAAAAATTTACTTTATGAAGACTTCCCATATTTGTTTGTTTTCATTATTGCCTGTCTTAGTCCTTTGATTTCTCACCTCTTAGTTCAACCACACTATCTGAGATGAAGAATTATTCAGAGATAATGGCAATATAAAAAAAAAAAAAACTGGAGACTTCTTAACAATAACAACGATGAAGCCAAGCAAATGACAAAATGCTAACAACAAAAACGAGCAGCCACAACACCCTCATACTCCAAACATGTTTTATGATAGTTTTATTCATGTGCTAAAAAATACTACTCCTTGTTGTATGGCCCTTAGAATAGTGAGCTCACGTTTAATTTCTTCTTAAGCATAATAACTTGTGAACCTCTGATCACGTACTTCCCACCATTATCTGATATGAAATACTTTAAACTCAAATTTGTTTCCTTCTTAAAAAGGATGTTACACTTCATAAACACATAAAATACATCCATTTATGTTTCAAGAATACACCTATATCTTTTTGGTGTGATCATCAATGAAAGTGACAAAATATTGAGACTTTCAAATAGATTGGACCAGAGTAGGATCCCATACATCAATATGAACTGACTCTAGGTTTTTAACCTTTAACTTTGACCTGCATTTAGATAAATTAACTTTCTTTTATTTTCCATAAACACAATATTCACCAAAATCTAAACTCATAAGCTTTAATTTTTGTAGTTTATTTCTAAAAAGTAGGGACTTCATATATTGTCCACTTATATAGTTGAGTTTGTAATGCTAGAGACATGCATCAACCTTTGTTCTAGCTACTCCAATGGATTGAAACATCTAACTTATTAGATAAAGGGCGTATTTATTGTTGCATAAAGCTATCACCATTGCACCTTTAGCCACATTCCATGAATCTCCCATAAAAGTAGTCACATACCCCGACCTTCCAAGCTGACTCACAAAAATAAAATTTCTCTTCAAACATGGAACATTAATAACTTCATTCGGTTTCTAGACTAATCCATTTGACAACCTAATATCACTAACACCTTTTAAAAAGATTATGTTCCTTATTATCTTCCAAATAAACATTTTCTAGATAACCTTAAGTGAAGTTTTTGAACACTTTCTTTTTGGCGAAAGCATGAAAATTGACAGCTTAATCTACTTTCCACGATTCAGTATTTTCTAGGGATAAAACAAAGGAGTCACCATGAATTTCATCGGTGCAGACATTTATAGAGAGTTTTCAATCTAGACCTCCACCATCAACCTTTTTCCGTAGCTTTGCAATCACTCTTAAAGTAACTTTTTTTCAGTAGTTCCAACATTCACCTTTGACATTTTCTTTCCCTGACCTAGACTTTCCTCTACTTGACTTGTACCATTTTCTTCCTATGTTTTTATTCCAAACTCCATCCACTAATATCACATTTAATGAAAATTTTAAAGTTTCACCATTCGCATTCTTTTGAACTTCTTTATTTAGCATTAATCCTATATATAATTAAAATTTAACTTCATGTTACCTAAAGAGTTACTCACCGCAGTAACTAGTTCATCCAAACTATGTGGAAATGAAGATAAGAGCAGTGATGCTCTATCCTCATCATCAAACTTGATGCCAATAGAACACAACTTACTAGTCAGAGTGTTACAATTCTTCAAGTGTTCAGTTATTATGCTATCATCTACCCTTTTCATATTTAATAACATCTTCATTAGAAAGAATTTAGTTGAAGCAGAATGCTTCTCATACACCCATTTTAATGCAGTCATAAGATCAATAATAGTTTTCTCATTCATAATATTTAAAGCAACATATGAGGAAAATGAAGGTCGAATCAAAACTAAGATTGTTCGATTAAGAACTTTACACTCGTCATTGATTTCAGCTTCCTAGTGATTCTATCTAGTGACAAATATGGTTTCCTTTGATATAAAAAAATAATCCTTACTCTGCATTTTTTAGAAATTAAAGTTTGAACTATTGAACTTCTCAACCTTGTACTTCGCTTCGTAAACCACTGCTCTCATTAAACCAAAGTACTTCAAGAACCATACCTTGATACCACTTGTTAAGAGAGTGAAGTGATGAAATTACAGAAATCGATTCGACAGATCTAAAGAAAAGCTTCGAGAATAGGCTTACAAAAAAAGAAAATAACAGAAAATACAAAGAACATAAAATTTAACATGAAAGAACCCAAGAATGGTAAAAAGCCACTAAACAATATGAGACCTAAACATCAACCATGAAGAAAATGAGAAGATTAGACAAATTACACCACACTCAAGCCTCTTCTCTTTTTAGAACACTTCAACATACTCTTTCCTTTCTTCACACAAAAGAAAACAAAAAATCCAAGGGAAGACAACCTAAATTCAGTTACTGACGCCAAGGTTTCGCGATACTATTGTCATGACGCTCCAATGGGAGCTACGCTGCTCCCCTCTTGGTCTTGGAAAGTCACGCTCTTGAGTTTTGAGTCTTTACTAGCGCTTGGGTGCTAATCTCATGGTGCTATAGTGTCATGATCTCGGGTTTTGAAACCTATATCAAGCGTGACAGTAAAATAATTAGGCTCCACATAATAACAACATGACTGTTGTGTGCGCCATTAATACAAAGGCAACAATAACATTGTCCATCGAAGACGTTGCAATCAAGCAATGCAACCTTGCTACAAGTCGCAATAATGGAAGAGAAGGCCTGCCTTCTGATTCTGATGGGATCTCACCTGTCTGCACGAGTAGAAAGACAAATTATTTTTCCTTTTCGAAATCATGGCTATTATTCGACAGAATTTGGTTCGTGGCAGCATGAAAGGGCTGGGATGCCACCGTCCAATGGATCCCAGTCTTTATCAAACTCTTTTTCCTTCTGCAACATGTAAATTAATTAATTGCATATAATTAAGATTTTTTGTTGGTTTTAGGCCTCACGTGTTGAATTATCTTGCCTAACTGCCTAAGATTCTAGAGATGACTTCGGCGTTCCTTTCCCAAATAATAATAATAATAATAAAATCCTGGGTCGGTCCTAAGGTCCCTAAAATTCTTTAGAATATGGGTCAGAATCACGAGCTAGCAATTAGTAGATTATAATTATTTGTTTTTAACCAGGATTAATAAGTGACGGCGCATTATCTTTATTAGCCTTTTGCTGTTGTTATTATTTGGGGGTTTTTCATATATTGGTGGCGTATTAACGTTATATTGTCGCAAACAAAGTGATTATATATATATATATTAAAGGATATTTGAAAAAATTTTATTTATATCAAAATAAGACAATAAGGATCTCTGGAGGTTCTTTCTGCACCCAAAGTATAACTCACACAAAGAATAAAATGTAAGAATCCTTGACCGAGAGATACAATGCACACAGAATCATAACCAATCATAACCAACCCAAAAACTATCCAATTATCAAACCAAAATCTAATATTTTCTAACCCTAATGTCTCAAATAATAGGATCTTCAACTTTATGACGTATTTTTAAAAGCTCTTTCAAACTTAAGGAATCTCCTAATTTGGGCATACAAAAAAATGGTAAAAATATTTATAATATTCACGGTGCTTGAATTTAGCCCACAGCCCTAAATTAGACCTATGTTTGATCTAAAGCTTATAGCAAGTTACTTCCATGTATTGTTCAAGTTTACACCGATGCTGCCAAGGTTTTCCAATGTGTACCTTTACCATGCCTGGCCCAAAAGCTAGCTCTAATATTTTTCTCCTAATCCTATCACTAACTTCACCAAATAACATGCTCCTTTATCCACTTTGATGAAATGGAATGCCCAAATATTTAAAAGAAAAATTCCTAAAATTAATGTTTGTATGTTGGGTGACCCACTGTTTCTTTTCAAAAGTGTTGTGTTTGCTAAAATGCCAATTACATTTGGCTCTATTAAAGCACATACTCGAAACATGCTCAAAGTGAGTAAGGATGTAATTAATATGCCTAACATTACTTTTGTTCGAGTTGCAAAAGTTAATAATATCAACAACAGAAGGTAAGTGTGAAACAATTTCAATACATTTAACTTTATATCTACCACTTGAATAACTAAATAGATGTTGATTTAAGGTAATGGAAAAATAATCCATAGCCAAAATAAACGAAGTAGGAGAGGGGGATCTCTCCGCATAAGGCCTCTACAAAATTTGAAATGCCCATGTTGTTCACTGCTGATAAGGATATAATAGAGAATACTACCTAAGAACATTTCCTAAAAAAATCATCCTTAAAACCTTTTGCTTTAATAACAATAAGAATAACAGTTCAACATATTGTATCATTAGCCCTTTATAAATCAAATTTTAAAATCTGATTGCCTCCTATACACTTGTAATCCAAATCTTGTAAAGGTTCTTGAGCTATAAGAATATTATCAGTGATACACCTACCAGAGATGAAAGCAGCTTGTTGGAGAGAAACTAAATGATTAAGGGCTCGTTTAGGGCAGCTTTTTTGTTGCGATGGCGTTTTGAAAACGCACCTCGCCTGTTTGGGTATACTGCGTTTTGGCAGCTTATGCTTTTTGAAAACGCTGAAAACAACATTTTCACACTGCACCTATCTAGGTGTGATGACAGCTTTCTGACAATGGTCTGGTTTTTCCAAAAAAAAATTATTATTAATAGTCATCGCACCCAACTTATCGACAAATTATTTTTAATCAATTTATCAGCAAATTATTCAATAAACTGCAGTTGGCCCAAATAGATCCTAAAAAGTGGCAATAACCTGCTTACCATAAGTCTATTGCTAACCATATAAATAAAAGTAGTAAGGCAGATAGGCCGAAAGTTTTCTCATCTATGTTTGAAATTATCCATAGGAATAAGAACAATATTGGAGCACTAGAAAAATTTATGGGGCAATTTTCCTTTAAAGAAATATTGTATAACAGGAATGAAATTACTCTTGATGGTATTTGATATGTCCTAAAGCATGCTTGATTTCATTTACTTCTTGCACATATTTATGGACGAAATTGCACTTTAAAGAAATGTATTTTTGTTATCTTCTTGAACGTACAATAGTTAAGACATATGATTACATTCTAATTAGATCTAATTCTATTTATTACAAATATTAATTATTTTATATATGTTGATCGTTGTAATCAACTTGAGAAATTGGAAAATATATATAACTAAAATAAATAAATATTTTGATTAAAAAAATGTCTATATATATATATATATATATATATATGAACGCAAATATTAACCGTTAGATATTAGGATATGATTTCCAATATGCGCAACTTGCCAATAAAAATACTTAGAAATTCTCTCATTTTTTGCATTGCTAACATTATATATAGCCGAGAGATTATCAAAATTAACAAAAATATCCATTTTATTTTACTTTATTTTTCTCACAGACGTCTCCTTCTTTGTAGCCTGCCCAAATATCACTGCGCCAGGCCGAAGGCTTGCGGCTTCTTCATGGCTCGCCAGGGCCGTTCGATGTTCTCTCTTCAATCGACACGTAACAGACAAGAAACACGAATTTCTAGCAAGGGATGATAGCGAAAAAAGAGGTAGATATGGAAGCCATGTTGGCCTAATGAGACAGCCCTAAAAAGCCTACATATAAATCTATCGGCGACACCATGATCAATATATATTTGCTTCTTTCAAATCCGGCAACTGCTTATAGGGGACAAATTTATATTTGTTGGTTATAAAATATCATATCATTTTTTCTTTATAAATGTATTATGATGCTGTTTGATCGAATTATAATACAGGTATACTTGCATTAAAAAACGAAGAAAGTAGTATGAAAATAATACTTTTAATGAGGATATATTGTTTTAATATGATAATTTAATAAGGTAGAATCAAACTTCATGCAATTTGCTTTAGGGGCAGAGCAAGTTGAATTCGTGGCTATGATTAGTTTGGGCTCGGCTAAAAATTGACTTGGTCTGTTGCATGGGTCGTATAATACATATATAAAAGCTATTTGTGTCGAGTTTTGGTTAATTTAGTGAAGTTCGGGTTATATTGATCGAGTTAATGTTTGGTTAGCGGGTCAAATTTAAGTTAGTTTCTACTTAGAGGTTTTTAATTTTGGGGCGACTAAAAAAATTGATCTTGTTGGGAATTTTGACCCAAATTTGACTTATCGGAAATTTTAAGTCAGATTTGAGTCCGAGTTTGTTAGTTATTTCAATTTTTGACGCCTTACTTTGTTGTTATATGCATCTAAAGCTTATCTTAATAATATTTTGCAATTTTTGACTCATTGGTAACACAATAAAGAATACGAGTGCTTTTATCATTATGACTATTATACTCTTATTCAAACATTCAATCATCATAATCAACATCATCAACCTCATCTTCCGCTTCTTTCGTCACCATTCAAAACATCATGCACAACAATTATTTTATTTTTAGCAATAAATAATTCATCTTTTATTCAACATCAAAATCATCCATGTAAATTTCTTTAAAAAACTTTTATTTTAATTTATTGCTAAAAACACCAGTTCTTATTTATTACAGAAATATGTAGCTCCCTCATGTCAACTGCCAATCATTAATTGAATTACTGTTAGATAATATGTGAAGCTATATATTCGATTTAACCATGGAATAGAGCAAATAGATATCCATATAAAATTAATAGAAGAGAGTAAAACAAGATATAAAATATAAAATATTCTTAACAATAAACATATATGCTAAGAACATTGATTTTCCTTTGTAGAATATTTTTTTATTTATTTGAAGTTAGATTGCTCCTCTGACGAACAAAATTAGAAAAAGTTGTCTTAGATGGTTTGGCCACTTTAAACGTCAACCAGCTGATGATCCGATTAGGAGAGTAGATGTTTTAGATTCGATTTGTGTTAAGAAAGGAAGAGGTAGGCCTAGGGAGACTTGGGCTTATTTGTATTAAAAATGATCTTAATTTACTAGAACTAAATGAAGATATGACACTAAATAGGATGCAATGAAGAAACAAGATTCATGTAGCCGACCGCATGTATTAGGATTAAGGCTTTGTTGTTGTTGTATTTAAAGTTAGATTGCTAGAATGTTTGATGCAATTTCTATGCCTCTTTATTGTTAAATTATAAAATCTAATTTTGCCTTACGAAGAAAACATAATTTGCAAATGTAATTGTTAGTTAACTAATATATATGATTATTTTATTAAAGAAATTTTTAAAAATTTACATATCGTTTGATTGCTCTTGATTCTCTTTAATAAAGAAAGAAGCATCATACATATCCCAAAAACTATAGCTATAACTCTTCTTAACAAATACAGAAAACTACTGCATAAAAAACGAAATATAAACATTGATTGGATGAACCAGCATAATTTTTTTTTTTTTTTTTACATATTTATCATCTTCAAAATTTAACATTTAATTATATGTATTTTCAGAAATTTATAATTGATTCACTACCATTACTGTGGGCCAGTTATGCTGTACAAAATAAAGTTTATGGCTGCCGTGCTACAGACCCATATAAAATGACATTAAATTTAATTTTAATGACATTAATGCAAGATAAATTGATCTTCATATAAATATTGGACTTTCTAAATGAATTCTATACCTTATAGAGTACTGTTTCTTGTGTTTCTTCATCAAATTACAAACCATTTTGACGGTAAAAACTGGCAAATAAATGGGGTGCATTTACATACATACCAACCAATTCTTAAGCATTTACATATCCAATACCTAAACTTTACTTTTTTGCATTTATGCCATCCAAAAATTTCATATCATGTACTCTATTTTAACATCTTAAAGAATGAAATAAGTCATTTCATGCACAGATAAGATGATATATCGGAAAATTAAAATTTAGTTATTAGATCTGAAAATAGAAAAGAATTGAGTTGTATGTAGGTAAATCTTCCAAAAAAAAAAAAAATTACTTCTGCTACTGCCGTACACGTGTTCTTTGCAAGAAAAAATAATTCAGATTGAGATAAAGCAGCATTTAACAGGGGCAGGCCCGTAGCATTACGAAGTTATAGACTGAAACTATACATGATTTATGACAAACAAATGCAACTATTCACCGGAGACGAGAAAATCTGTAGTAAAATACAAAGAGCGAAAATAAAATGGAGGTGGTAGCGTCCAAAATCCCAAATACTATGCACAGTGATAATTAGTTTGTTGCAGGCTTGGTATGTGATAAAAATCTTATCCCTTCCAGCATGCAGATTTGCAGCTAAAAGCTGGGCATATAGGCTGTACAGGCCTCCAGGGCTCAATCAGCAGAAATATATTTTCGAATCACGCCTACGATCCTCTCTTTGTCTCTGGTAGCAAATGCTTCCAAAAGAACCCCATCTTTGTAGAACTGAAATAGCGGCACAGTCTGCAAAAGTTTCAACGCTATTAATAATATTACATAGTAGTGAACAGTCAAATGCATTTACAGTCTTTTTGGATTCTCAAAAAAAAAGTTGATTCAAGCAGATGAGTAGTTCAACAGATTGATTATGATGATGATGTGTGCTTTAGGGAAAAAAAATTGGAATGGTGATAAGATATGCATTACCATGCCATGGTTATACGTTATAAATCAAGAAATTTCTTTGGAAAAACATTCACGAATCCTTTGAGAGAGAAACGAGAGGTTCACGCCTTGCACAGTTGGATCCTAATTTTTTTTGTGGAAGCACACCACCTAGGAAAGAACAGTGAGGAAAAAACAAGAGGAGAGAGTCATTAGAAAAAAAATCTCTGCGAATTTTATTAATATCGAATAAGTGATTACAAAGTGTCTTCTATGGGAATTCCTCTAAAATTCCTCTTCTTCTTTCTCTCCCCATTTTTATCTCTCGCACCCCATGAAAAACAACTATTTATATGTTAGGTCGGACCGAGATATGTTACATATAACACTACACAAAAAAAAAAAAAAAACAAAAAACGCATCCTACAAAATATGTAATATAATGTAGTACAAAAAAGCTAAATGTGTGGCCCATGTTGATGAAGTCTATTCTTCCCTTTGTCAGACTACTCTTCCCTTTGGCTGAGTTGACGAAGTCGACATATCTTATCAGGAGAATTTGCCACAGGGTCTACAATATATGCTAATTGGCCAAATTGATCTATCCTTCTAGCTAGCTAAGTTGATGGACTGAATTGACTAGTCGAGCTACCTAACTAAGCCATCTAGCTGAATTATATCGTTGAATTGTGTGACTAGTCTGCTTAGCAAGGCCGATGTGCTAAATGGGTTGGTCATACCATATGATTTTCTTGTATCCCGATCGAGAGGATTTTGGTTATATATGCACACTTGAAAACTCTATATTGCAAGAAGAAAACCTCATAGTGATGGATGTGAGAAAGATAATGTGAATACTTAGACTAGAAATTGAAATCCCATTTATATCAATAATGATTATTTTATTTATTTTCCAATCATAAATACTCAAGTAAAATATATGGTTGCTACCACTGCGAAGCTCATAAAACTTGAGAAAAATTTTTAAAACCCACTATTTAATTAACTTAGATTGATTACTTTTAATAGGCTAAACTTAGCAGAAGTTAACATACAATTAATGTTAATATTTAGGCCACATTAAACTCAGTAATAATCTCTTACGTAGGTCACATATGCTATCTAACGATTCAATATTGCAAAGTTTGGCAGGTTCAATATTTACAATATTAATAGAAAGCATCTCTAAATTATCTAATCCGCCAATATTAGCAAAAATAGGATCAAAACTATCATCATTATAACATTTTGTAAATAGGCTAGGCAATGGTCACCGTATCAATATAACTAATGATATAGATCAAATATGATAAATGACATGAAAATTTCAATTTCGAAAATATGACAATTGCATGGCGTTTTATATATATAGATGAATTTGACTAATCCTGTTTTATAACCCAAAAAAAGCTGCCAGCATGCGTTGCAAGGCTTTATACACAATTATAATTGTAAGAAAGAATATTATTTTATAAGAAAAATATTAATAAATAAAAAAATAACAAGACTTAATATCATCAGAGAAACATATTTATACCATTTAAAATCGACAAAAAAATTTTAGAATATAAGCAATCATTAAGATAAATCACACCCATATGAGCCACATACTCATGAAACAATTTAGATAAAAAAATTTTAGTGAGTCAATCCAGAATCATTAAGTTTTTAATGATATTTCTAATAGAAATATGAAGTCTTTAAACACTTTTTTCATTAAAAAAATTTATATTAACATACTTCATCTTCAAATAGTTTAAGTTGTTCTTAGATTATTATTCAATGATTTTATTAATAAAATTATATTTAATGGCCTCTCAATACTAATATGCAACCCAAAGAAAAAAAAAATAACTCTATAGTCATATTCACTTATTCAATCCCTTTTAATCTTTAAATTATACTTCCGTAGTGGAAGAAGCTGACTGATGACTTAATATTCTTGACTGATAGCTCCTCGAGTCAAATATAAGTACATAGCTTGAAGCGCATCTTTTACTATAGAGAACCAACAAAGAGTTAGAATGCCATATAATCTAACTAATGAAATCTCCAATATATCCATCCTTGAATTAGATATTTGCGAAGAATTCCAACTATGTATGCCTTATGCAAATGCGAACAAACATGAGCATATAAAAGACTCCCTATTATTAACTCAGAAAGGGTATTTTTCATTTCTTTCTTCTCAAGGTTTTCCCATAGGAATTGAAAAAAGAAAATTATTTGTCTTAATAACAACCATATATCTATCGTAAAATCTACTAGAACTTTCTCAATTTACACATTTTATTATAAGACAAGTACATCATTAAAATGATCATAAAAATTTTATATACTGAACACCAAAATTGCATTCCCAAGATTTTTTAGAAATTGTTTAAAAAAGACCCTCTGAGTTTCATGTAAAACGCCATGCAATCAAAATATAGAGATATAACACCAAAATGAGAAATTTACACCTATTGAATTTATGATAAATATATTGAACAATAATATATTCTTTAAAATCAAAAAGCTGATCACTTGATGTAACATTCAATAACATTATGGGACGCTTCAAATCATAGGTCAATTTATTAACAAATATTTTGAATCTTTGGGTTAAAAGCCTTCTAGTTGTATCACACTTTCTTCATCGTCACCAGAGAAAAACACAATCTTTACATTCATCTACTATACTCTAAATCTTAATAAGTTACAAAATTCACAATAATTAGAAGTCTTTCAACGAAAATTAAGAAAAAAAAACATTTTTCATAATTAATATCTTCCTTTTGAATGAAATCTTTTGCGATAAGGCTTCTTATCCTTTTAAAATGCCTTGTGAATTCAGTTCAATTTTGAAAATATATATAAAACTAATCAGTTTTGCTTTTAAAGCAATTCAATAGGAACCCAAATGTCTTTTTCATCCATTAAGATCATCTCAATTTCATGGCCTCTATTCATTTCTAAGCGCTTACACTTTTTTAAAGTAGGTTAAAAGATGTTGGATTATATATTTGCCTATTATCTAACTCAAATTCTACGAAATAAATATAATAATCATTCAAAATGTCCATTATCTTCTATAAAGTGGATCTTCTCAATGACACTTCCAATTGAGGCCGTTTTTTTCTCTCTTAAATAGGAATTAGTCCTGCAGAATGAGCAGGAGGTAACTCAAAGACATCTCGATCATCTGGATTTGCACCTTGAATAATGTCCGGAACAATATTTGATTATTTTTAGTTGCGAAGTATAGGAATAATGAAATATTTCTCTTCAAATTTAATTATAGAGCTCATTACCCCCAACATATCCAATATAATAAATTTAGGGAAAGTTTGACCATGTATGTATCATAGTGTTAAAAAATTGGAGATATATAGTTGTTGTTTGTTTTAATGGGGAAAAATTCCTACAAGTTTGATTTAGACCAAATTACACCCAATAAGGAATAACATCTTGTATTTACATATTATTTTATTAGAGTTGAGGTATATTAAATAGTTTCGAAGATGAGTCAATCATGATTTGAAAATGATTGGATCATGGCTCAATGATAATTTGTTTGAAAATTGATGGATTGAGATTAGAAAATAGTTTGATCATGATTCAAAGATTGCACACATAGTTCAAAGGAGATTCAATCATTAATTCATTGTGAATTGAAGATGGGTGGATTGTGGTTTGATGATTTAATCTAATTTTAACCATAAGTCGAAGATTTTCTGATCTTTATTGATACATAAACCAAAGATTGTTCAACTGATGTTGGAAGATTGACCAGTTATTTTTCGATCATTGCATATATAGTGTTCAATCATTATTAGCCTGTGGTTCAATATTAGATTATACTGTAATTTGTTAAAATTAAAGGTGCAATCATAACACCTATGATAGCACATTATAAGAAATTTTACACAATAACTATAGGATAACATAGTTCATTTCAAGATGTATAACACAACAAAAATGACACTACACAATTCAAGCACTATAATGATTTTATCAAACAGTATTTTACATGACAACAAAAATTTTTACTGAAATGATTTTTGATAATATGGTTCTAGGTTTGTCATCATCAAATCAAACAGTGGATAACTATAGGTGTATACTTAACATAAAGCATAACATCCATAACAAAGAATCAATAATAACATCAATGACATCATCCACAATGGATATAAATTAAAAAGTTATGTAAAATGGACTAATGAAAAAATAAATACACAGAAAGTTATTGTTAGCATCAAAATAATAGATGAACCATTATTCTATGTTATTGCAAAATAACTTTATACATAAATAGTTCTTATAAAACTATATGCAATTATATGTAAATTCTTGGTGATTTTTTTAAATAAGTAAGTATATCAAGTGTTGTATTGTGCACACTCCACATATGTAGATGCAAAATCAAAGAAAAAAAAAATCATCAGATTATATGTGCAGGAACTGTTTAAATTTTCAAATGGACCCCTTCAATTTTTTCACAAGTTTAAATAGACTAATGAAGGGATCCAATATGCAGGCTTCATCTTCTTGCGTGCACCTGATCCGATCATTACCTTAGTCCGCATCTCCAATCTCTGTTATTTGCAGAAGTTTGCCCATTAGCTCCTCGCATTTGCTATCCTTTCGTTTTGTCGCCATGCTAGTGCTCGCCTTGTTCCTTTGCTTAAGTTCTGAGTCCACCCAGACTAGATCTACCAAGGTGTGACCTTGTTACAAGCGCACTCAGCATACATCACACAACTTCCTACTCCTTGTTTGTTGTTCGCCCTCTTGATTTCATGCAGGGGACAACTTCCTACTCTTCGACCATCGACTCTCACTCACTATTTTACTCTCTAGAAGTTGAAGCCACATAGGCTTTGCATGGAGTGGTTTCTTCTCTCTTAAAGTGCAAACGGACTAGCGTCGGTTTAGTTGAACTGATGTTGGTTGGTTCAAATTCCTTTTTCCTTTTTGTTTCAAAAATAGATAAAATTATTAAATGACTTATTATTATTATTATATTTTGTTACTTTATTTCGTTATTACTATTTTAATTAAATTTATTAAATTTTGGATTATTAAAATCCAACTATTGTTTATTAGGCTATGACATTCTTCTTTAAGGCAATGGCCTTGTAGTACACCATATAGCTTTTCTCTGCTCTCTTACTATCGTCATCCATGACATTCGAACTCGTTGATATCTAAAAAAAGTCTTCTCATTTTCAATTATGAGATGCATTTCAATGAAGACAGTAATGCGTTTATCATCATTGAGGATACTATCTATAAAAACATACAGTTCAAGCCTCAACATTATCTCTCACAGCGCACACTGATAAAGCTTTATCCAAGTCTATATTCTTAAAATTTATTATCCACATCCATGTAGTTCTTGAGCATCCTAATGTTCTTCATAAACTTGTCATTAGATGGGAATTCTCTAAACTTCAACCCAATTACAAAATCAAACTTAGTAATTCCAAATATTGTGTCCTTCACTTTAAAGTTGAAAATGTCAGAATTTTAGGAATTTCTGATTTTGGTATCTTCTATTTTTAGTATTTCTTATGTTTAGTAATATTTCTACTTTTAGATATTTCTATTGCCAGTAAATTGTTTCCTTTTTCTAGTATGGGGATTTGTGGTTGATTTTGTGGCTTTCCTATTTTGGTGGCTTTCCCATGATATTTATCTTGTAACATTTTTTAAAAAATTGAGTAGAATTAATTATTTTTTCATACTCACAAAACCATACATTGTATCAGAGCTCTAATTTCGTGTTTGAGGCTTCAACCCTATTTCTCAGCTACTCACTACTCCGAAATGCGCAGAGGTGCATCCCCAACGACAGAGACAAGGTGTGGATCTCCAACTACAGAGACAAGGCGTCTCTTTCGTCGACTGGAATTCCTATGCTCTTCTCCAAAGTAGACTTCGACGCACGACCTATTTCTTTTCTTCTGCTAGTCCCGTATGCAAGATTTGTTCGTCTCATAGACTAACGAGCAACAAGTGTCAATGGACTGTCTCCTCACAGACACACGCGATCGCAGTGCTACTAGATCGCTCCATTCTGAGGCATGAAGTCCTCTCATTCGTCTCCACCGCTCAATCAGAATCATCTGTTTAAGTAGTTTGAGATCAAAATGTTAAAGAAGATCACAAAACCACTCTTGAGCTTCTGGTTGCTAATGCAAGGGATGATACAATTCTTGCAATCAAGTCAGCTTGCCTAACTCGTGGAAATAAAAAATCGCACACCTCCCTTACTTTATATTTGCTCGTCCAGCCAATAAGTCAAACTAAGAGCCATGACTATCAGTATATTAAAAGAGACACAGTCTTAGAACCTGTTTTTTTATCAAGGCTTTCGACTTCTCTGCAAGAAACTTATTAGCCAACTTCTCCTCTACTACAGCTTTAAGCACCAAAATAACTTGAGATCGAAATCGGCTTAGGATTTTGTTTTGTCTACTTCTCTCTTCTGATGATAAACAAGTAGGCAATGACCAACGCCCAAAAAAATTATATCATTTCTACTAGTTCAAGTAATTCTGAAACCACTTCGCTCTAACCCATGGTGCTAGGAGCATTGAAAAAAATTGCGGGATGTAAAGGAGACATGTTGATCTTTGGTTGTGTTTTCCCATTTTTGTTGTGAGTCTTGATTGTAACCCGATCTTTTTTTTAGTAATAATATTTTCATTATCTATTGTTGTTTGCAGTTAACTCCAATATCATGATAGATACAAGAACACCTACTCATTCACAAAAGATGGTTGGCGCATAGTCCTACCTTCTGCGGAGTATGAGATTTTAGGTGTTCTTGCCATCAGAGAGGCATCGAGAGGATCAGTCCGGGAGGTGACAGAGGACTGCACGACAGAAGAGTTGGTAGCAGATGCACCCTAAAGCATGCTTAATTTCCTTTGTCTTTTACATTTGTTTTTGGATGAAACTGCACTTTAAAGAAAAGTATTTTTGTGTTTCTCTTGTAGGTATAATAGATATGACACATATAGCAAAACAAAGTTGAAATGGAGCAAAAAGGAGCTGAATAGAACATATTGGAACTAGCAAGCCTGGCGCTTAGACGTTAGACACTGGGCTCTAAGGAGCTTCATCCAAGCGCCTTAGAGCCAGTCTTTTGGCACCTAAGTGCCACCTTAATGGCTCCCTAGGCGCCAGAATCAGCGTAACAATCCGAGAGGCCACCGCCTACGCGCCAACTTCTGGGCACCAAGGCGCAGCCGTTTTATACAGTTGTTTCACCACGACTTGAGGAGTTATGTGGTGGTTTTAAGCAGTTCAAGAGGATATTTTAAGAAAGAGCCGAAGCATTCTGAAGAGGGAGAGAAGTAGAAAGAAGCCAATAGTTCTAATGAGTCCTAGGGTTTGTAAATTTTCACTTTTCTTGAGAGATTGGTGAGGGGTTTAACTCCTAAAGATTGAATTTACAAAAAATTGAATTTGTAATGACTACAAAAAATTGAATTTAGCCACTAGGAAATATCACTTTACTTTACCCTTTATAGGTCAAATATTGGATAGGCTAGCTGGTCACCGATACTTTCTTTTTTCAGATGAATATTTTGGATATTATCAAATACCTATAGCTCCTGAAGATTAAGACGAGACAGCGTTTACAAGCTCTTATGAGACTTCTGCTTTTAGAAGAATGTTTTTTGGGTTATGTAACCCACCAACCACTTTTTAAAGGTTTATGATCTATATTTTCTACGACTTGATTGAGAAAGGGATAAAAGTTTTCATGGACGATTTCTAAGCATTTGGAACTTCATTTGATTCATGTTTAGATAATTTAGCAAACATGCTAAAATGATGTGAAGAGACTAAACTTGTTCTTAATTGAAAAAAATGTCAATTCATGGTCGCAGGAGAAATTGTTCTGTGACAAGACATGGAAGTGAACCCAACAAATATTCAAATAATTGCAAAACAACCTCCACCTACAGGCGTCGGGAGGGTTAAAAGTTTTCTGATGCATAAAAGATTCTATAGGCGATATATAAAAGATTTCTCAAAAGTTGTCAAGCCTTTAAATTGCCTTTTAGAAAAAGACGTCCTATTAAACTTTGATCAAGATTGCCTAAATATCTTTAATATATTAAAAGAAAAATTAATCACTGCATCTATTATTGTCTCACCTAACTGGAGAATGTCATTTGAGTTAAATGTGTAATGCGAGTGATTAAGCTATTGGGGCAGTGTTAGAACAAAAATATGATAAACCTTTGAAAGTTACATACTATGTCAGTAAAACCTTTAATGAAACTCAAATTAATTATACTAAGACTGAGAATGGATTATTGGCAAAATATAAGCTTTTACTAGTTTAGATCTTCTTTAATTAGAACTAAATATATTATTCATACTGATTATTCTGCTATTAGATATTTTATGTTGGAGAAGGATACTAAACCAAGATTAATTAAATGGGTCTTTCTGATGCAGGAATTCAATATCAAAGTAGTGGAGAGGAAAAGATCGGATAATCAAATTGCTGAACATTTATCTAGATTGGATCAAGAAAATTTTTATACTTATGTAGATGATATTAATGAAAGTTTCGCTGCTAAACAACTGTATAATATTACTAAGTAGTGTATTCCGTGGTATGCTCACATAGTGAATTTTATTGTTAGTGAGATTATATCCTATTAATTAACATACTATCAACAAAAAAAAGTTTATTCATGATGCTAGATCTTACTTTAGGGATGACTTATATTTATATAAAAAAAGCAAAGATCAATTTATCAGAAGATGTATACCTTTAGAAAAAATCCAGGAAATTATTAAAAAATATCATGATTTTGAGTTTGAGGGATACTTTGGTGTTAGTAGAAGTGCATTTAAGATTTTGTAATATCGATTTTATTGGCCCATTCTATTTAGGGATATGAAAATATCATGATTCTGAGTTTGAGAGACACTTCGGTGTTGATAGAACTGTATTTAAGATTTTTTAATATCGATTTTATTGGCTCATTCTATTTAGGAATGTGAATTTATATATAAAAACTTGTAATAGATGTCAAATAATATGTAATATATCTAAGTGAAATGAGATACCCATAAACTTTATTTTAGAAAATTGAGATTTTGTATGTTTGATTTTTAGATTTTATAGGATAATTTATACCATTTTTTGGAAACTTATATATTTTAATAACTGTGGATTATATCTCAAAATGGATTGAGGCAGTAGCTCTGCCTAGCTGTGATGCTCAAAGTATAGCTAAATTTTTAAAAAATAGTAGTTTTGTCATGCCTGGAATGATCATTAGTAATGGAGAAAGACAATTTAAAAATAGAAAAATTGAAAAACTAGTTAAATATGGAATTAAACATAGAATAGTCATAGTTTATCATCGTCAAACCAGTGATTTAGTTGAGATATCTAACAGAGAAATCAAGAGGTTTTTAGAGAAAACTGTCAATTCTAGTGGAAAAGAATGGTCTTTAAAAGTAGATGAAGCATTACGGCTTTATAGAACTGCTTATAAAACTCCTATATCTCCTTATATCCTCATTTTAGGAAAATCTTATCATTTGTCAGTGGAATTAAAACATAAAGTTTATTGGGCTTTTAAAAAATTTAAGTATAACTTGAAACAAGCAGGTCAGAAGTGATTATTAAATTTAAATGAACTCCATGAAATTAGACAAGAATCTTATGAAAATACAAAAATTTATAAAGAGTAGATGAAAAATTGGCACGAACAGAGATTCTTAGGAAAGATTTTGAACCCGGACAGTAGGTTTTACTATATAATATTCGATTGAGACTATTTCCTAAAAAATATAAATCCAGGTGATCAGGGTCATTCACTTTAATTAAAGTTTATCCTTTTGGTACAATCGATATTAAAGATCCTAAAAATGGTAGAATATTTGAAGTTAATGGACAAAGGCTTAAACTTTACATAAGTGAAAATAAGCCTATAATTACTGAAGTTTTAATGTTTGGTCAACTTGAGTAAAAATTTGGATTCATCGAGCTGACGACGTTAAACCAAGTGCTTCTTGGGAAGCAATCCAAGGTATGTATTTGTGTGTTTGTTTGAGTTTGTAGTGTGCTTTGTTATTATTTGTTGTGGATTGGATTGTTTGATGTTGTTTGAGATGTTTATAATTGTGATAAGTTGCTTTAATTTTAATAAGCCATCAGAGTGATGATTCCATAGCTACTCGTTGTGATAAGACTTGTATTTGTTCTCTAGTTGTAGTTGGATTAACTAATCCACTACATCTTAGTTCTCAATCGAACTTAAGGAATTACTATAGACAGATTGAGTTTGGACATATGACAGGTCCATCTCAATTCTATTACTTCCTTTATCTGACCATGTTTATCATTAGGTGGGTCCAATAAACCAGCTTGTAGATTAACATAAGGATGATCTTGGCCATATTTTTATTTACTGTTAGAGGTGCATTTTTTAAAAGATGAGGTAAAACCTGAGGTTGGCTACACATAAGCCTATATATCAGGGATAATTTTGTCTTTGGTTTTGACCCTAATAAAATATCTAAAAGCACCCAATAGCTCTTTGGGAGGAGATTCCGTTAAAAATTGGAAGTAAAGAAGGAGAGTGTGATGAGGAAGAGTCAATTTCATTGATCTTTCGTGTTTGTGTGTTCCCTAGTGTGATTTAAGACTTGGGGAAGATCAATGTATGCAATTTAAATGATTTAAAACAAATTCGGAAAGTGCTTTATGGCCTAGGGACACTGGCATCAAAATGTTAGGATGTGAACTAGCGCCTAGGCGCCAATAATCCGACGCCCTTGGTGCCCATATCGCAGCGTCTAGGCGTTGAATCATCTATTTCCCAAAAACCAACCCGACATCTCTGGTTTAGATCATTTTCGCACGAAATTTTTCCCCGACTCTTCTATGGCGAATCATTAATGTTCCTCTTACTCTTGCATTTGGGATCATCCTTGAGGCATTAAAGTTTGGAATTCCTCTTCCAAAGGCAAAATTCCAAATCTTAGCCATGTATTTCTTTGTTCATCCGGAAAATTTTCCGATTTTTTGGATAATCAGTGAGGGAGAAGATCTGTGGGGAGAATTGATTAAAGCCTTTAACTTGCATTGTGATTGCATTTGCATCCTACATTTGGATAGACCTTATATTGATTTGCATATCTCACCCTTATTATTGCACCAAAAATCAAAGGTGGAATAAGTAAAGTTTCTTTTGACAATTATAAGTTTGTTAATGCTAAATCTGAGGAGAAATACCTTGATTTCATAGTAACTAAGAAGATTATTGGTACATCAAGAGTAAGGAACGGGAGAAGCTCTGTTACATCACTTCAATAGTAGTGGTACCAGTGGTAAGAAAATTCTATGCTAATCTACTTGAAGCTCATGACGAAGTTATTTATGTGAGAGGAATGTGTGAAGATGTCTCTTCATTACATCAATGCATTATTATCTTTGGATATTATCTCTTATTGCTCTTATGCCAATTCAAATCTAACTCAAGGTATAATGAATGAAGTGATAAATTTCTTAACTAATGGTAGAGGTGAGGAGAAAGTTACTGAATGGGTTCAGATTAAATTTTCTGCTTCAAAATTAAATGGGATATCAAAAGCATGGCATTTATTCATTTCTACTAAATTGTTGCTTCTACCAATGTTAGTGATGTGTCTAAGGAACGGGCTTATTAAAACTACTGTATCCAGAAGGATTTCACCATTGATGTAGGGTCATCCATCCATTATCTCTTCCTTATGTCAGAATGCAAAAGTTATGGTTCAAAGTGGGCAAGAGATCCTTCGTCCTTTAAAACCAATTTTTGCATCAAAATATGATTTATATAAATGGCATGCTGATGTTAGTAAAAGTTAAGATATTAAACAATCCAGTTCTGCTTCTTATCCATCACATTATTCTTCTCAAAAAGAAACATTTGCACAACACTTAGAATAAGTAAAGGATAATACTAAAATTATAAAGGGTTTGGTATACAGATTTAATGTACGTTTATCACATTTGAATCGGCAAAATGAAAGAAAGATTTGACCAACGAGCCCTATTCCATAATGCTCAGCTCGAGATGTATAGACAAAATCAGTGGATTGGGGTAACAAAAAAGTGAAATTTCTTGCATATTCACCATACCAATTATATGAGCAGAGCAAGGCAACGGAGGAAGATTCTGAGGAGGAAGCTGATGCAGATGTTGGTGATGATGTTAAATTAGGATGAGGAGGCAGATTAGATGTTTATTTTTATTTTGATGTGATATACTGATAACTTTATATTTCTATGTTGTTGTTGTATTGATGTATTTACTTTTTATTCTGTTATACTGGACATTTTCTTTTGATGTTGATGTCATAAATATCGTAGATTAGTATTTCTTGTTGCCCTGGATAATATGTGGACTTTTTTGTGCGATATAACAATTCTTTTAAATGCAGATTTCATGTTAAACTTGTTAAACTGAGATTCATTTACTGTTATATATTTGTCTTTTCTATTTATACTTGTATATTTTTCATGATAGACTTATATGGTAGAAAGTAATTCAGTTCTATTTTCTTTCTGCTCATATCTCTATTTTTATTATATTTCTATTTTGATTGTCATAAATGTTTAAAAATTTAAGTTTGGGAAAGAGGAGAAAAATTTTCTTTAAAAAAAAAACTTAAACTTTATTTATCCTCATTTACCTGTATTTAAATCATTTTTAAATTACTTGTGGTAAGTAGTGTTGTCCTTAGATTATTACAAGTTTGATTTTAAAAATGATATAGCAGACGTAGTTGAGAATCTATGTAAATAGAACAGTTCTAGAGTTAAGGAATTCTGTAGGAAACATGTAGGAAAATGACTTTGCTATGTTATTTAGAAAAAAATTGTATATTTACAAACCTAGAATTCTTAGATTAACTCTTTCTAAGAATTGAGCCGCTATTAAAACCTACTTTTAAACTGATACTTCTAGTAAAGTTGAAGGAAAGTGAAGGGTTTTTAACTTTAAGAGGAGAAAAGTGAAATTCAAAACTATTAAAGGTCTATCTAGATATAGTAATCCTTACATCCTGTTAAAAAAAAGAGTATAAAAAATGAGAAGCTCAATTAAAATTTAGTTTCACTTGAATCTTCTTAAGAAAAAAATTGGATACAATTCCCAGCTTATTTTTTCAAAAAAAAGTAATTGTCAATGTTTTTTAATAGAGCGCTCAAGTTCTATTTTTATACTTTTTAGAAATCCCTAGTTTGACATATTAAAATAATTATCGAAGAAGATAGAAAATCAGGTTTCCTAAGTAGAATACAAGATATTCTTCTATCTTAGTCCTAAGCAGATTTACAAGAATTTTTCATAAATTACACTATATAACATTTCTGAGGCAAAATTGTAGGAAAATTTATTAAAATCTACAACCTCAAATCAACAAATATAGTTTTTTAAAATTATGGTGTTACTTGAGGACAAATAATATTTTAATTTGAGGGATTTTGATATGTCCTAAAGCATGCTTAATTTCTTTTATCTTTTAAACTTGTTTTTGGATGAAACTGTACTTTAAATAAGAGTATTTTTTTTGTTTTGCTTGCAGGTATAACAGATAAGACACATATAATGAAGTGGAGTTGAAACAGGGCAAAATGCAGCTAAATGGAGCATATTGGAAGTAGCAAGCTTGGGGCCTAGGTGCCAAACTCTGGAGGCCAAGGAGCTCCATCTAAGCGCCTTGGCGCCAGCTTATTAGCTCCTGGGCGCTAAAACTAACGCAACAACCTGAGAGGTCAGCGTCTAGGCGCCAACTTTTGGGCACCAAGGTGCAGCCGTTTTTGTGCAGTTGTTTCACCACGACTTGGGGAGTTATGTGGTGGTTTTAAGCAATTTAAGAGGAGATTTTAGAAAGGTCCGAAGCATTCTGAAGCGGGAGAGAACTTGAGAGAAGACAAGGAGTCCTAGGGAGATCCAGGGTTTGTAAATTTCCACTTTTCTTAAGAGATTGGCGAGGAGTTTAGAGAGAAATCTGTAAGGAAAGCATTGCAGCATTACAGGGACAACATGGATTCATTGTTGGAGGAACTTTTCCACTCTTTTCAGAGAAGAAAAACTAAGTATTGTGTTTCAATTTGTCTTAAATTTGTTGTAAACACATTTTTAGTATATTTATTTTGTTAAATGATGAAGATTTCCATTTTAATCTTCATGCTTTGTGAGTAGATTTTCTTTATTTTTCTCTTGTGATGAATAGGTAAAATTTGTAGGATATGTTAAATGCTTTTACAATTGGATTTTAATACCAATGTGATGAATATTAATCTATGTTTCATTTATTTTTTGTATTGGTCATATAAATTGTTAAAATTCGTTGTGATCCATTAAGATTCGGAAGAGCGGTAGAAGAACTAGTATATTCACATTGTTCGATAGGATATGGTGAAGTAGTTTGGAGGCAATGTAAATAAATAGAGAATTAGACTTTAGTGGGTTCAATTTAAGGTTTAAGAAATTAAAATTAGGTTAATCAAACTTCTTTACGTACTCGGAACATGGTAATCAAGATTTATGTTTCTATTTATTACTAGCCATATTATCAATTCTCAATATTCTTTCCTACAATCCACTCAGGCAATCATAAGAAAAAGGTAGTTTTCATATCTTGAAATTCATCAAACCAATTGATATAGTTAGGTTTAGTTTTAAACTTAGTGTTGTAGATTAGGAGTATTTGTTAGAAAAACCATTGTAATTTGCATTACAAATTAAGGCCTTAGTGTAGTAGACTAGAACTTCACCTAAGGGACTGGTTACCTCCTTCCCTGTGGGATCGACAACCCGAACTCAATAGAGCCCTATATTACTTAAAAGATACATATACTTGCGTGAGAAATAATATCTAATTTTAAGAACTTAATTAATTTGCTAGGGAGCGAATCAAGTTTCTGGTGGCATTACTAGGACTTAAATTATGTGATAATCGTGGGGGCGAATCAGTAGCAAACACAGGACAACTAGTATAGAAAGAGTTCGAAGACATTTTTTCGCTAGCTTATCACCATGGTCACCACCATTCAGGGAGATTCAAATTATCCTCACCTTAGATGGGTTTGAACAAACCTTGGGTTACATTTGGAGAATTCTGCAGATTACACACACAAAATCTTTGTTAAACTCAGTCGAGTACCCAAGGATGGTTGGACCATTATGGATCTTTGCTCAACAATAGCAACAACATTAACAAACTTTTATCCCACTAAGTGGGGTCGGCTACATGAATCCTTTTTCTCCATTGAGTCCTATTGAGTGTCATATTTTCATTTAATTCTAATAAATTAAAATCATTTTTTATACAATAAGCCCAAGTCTTTCAAGGTTTATCTCTACCTTTATTAAGATTAGTCGAATCTAAAGCATCTACTATCCTAATCGGTTCATCAGATGGTCGACGTTTAATATGACTAAAACATCTAAGACCACTCTCTCTAATTTTGTCCGTCACTGGAGCTACACAAACCCTATCACGGACATATTCATTTTGCATTTTGTCTCTAAGTGTAAAGCCACTCATCCACCTAATCATGCTCATGTCGACAACACTTAACTTGTTTTTATGTTTCTCTTAAAGTCCAAAATTCAGCTCCATAGAGCATTTCAGGTCTTACCACTGCCTTATAAAATTTTTCTTTCAGTCTAAGTGGTATTTTTCTATCACACAATAAACCCGAAGCATTGCTCCACTTCAACCAACCAACTTGAATTCAACGAATGACATCCCCATCTATATCACCATCACTTTGAACAATAGACCTGAGATATCAAAAGCGGTCACATCTTTTAATTATTTGATCACCCATAGTTACAATTATGTTATTAGAGCTACTACTACTAAAGTTACATTCCATGTATTCAGTTTTAGTTCTACTCAAACAAGAAGGGTTTCATCAGCAAATAGCATACACCAAGGTACATCCTCCTTTAAATGTCCACTAAAAGCATTCATAACTAAGGCAAAAAAATATGGGCTTAAAGTCGATCCCTAATGTAATCCAACATAAATAGGAAAATATTTGTTCAATCCTCCTTCTGTTCGAACACACGTAACAGCTCTAGCATGCCTATCTTTAACGATTTGAATATAAATGCTATTAACTTCTTTTTGCAAGAACTCTTCAAAGGATATCTCATGGATGTTTTCTTGCGAGTGGTAAAAACCCTTCAAGTGTTTTGGGGGACAGTGCAATCGCCAGTGAGATCAAAATGCTTCTTGAATTGGAGTCGAAGACCCCTCAACCCCAACAGATTACAACGAATCCACTACTTTCAACATGTAGACAGAAGCTTTGATGAAAGAAGTTGAAACTCCACCCCTGTGAGATTAACGCTGGAGCTTTCCAGAACAGTTTTCTCAACGTACTGTAGTACAAAGGGAGAGATGAGAGACAGAACATCGAAACAGCCTCATTTTCCTTATACTTTTTTTTCTATTATATATATGTAACAATAAGATTTTGGATTATTTTCTATCAATGGCATCCAGGTTTTCCCATTCCAGGGCTATATCCAAAGAAGAGTAGGTGCTCCGACTGTAACTTGCCCAAGGTGCAGTCTCTCATCTCTAATGATGAGTGGTGGAATGGTTATACCTAAGGATGAGAGGTGGTCGGCTATAGCTCGATCCTGCGGGGATACTAATCCTATTTCTCCCATCCAGCGGCAAACACCATCGTTCCCCTCTCGCCTCGCAGCTGTTGCTGCTCCCAGCCACTTGTTTCAGTGGTTTCGCTGTCCAAGCCCCCCACCTTCACTGCCTCAACGCTGCCACTCCTTCCCTTTCTTTTTTTTACCTCTGTTCCTTCATCTGGCATCACCTTCATAGCCCCGCAAGCCCGCCCATCATTACCTTATCGTAGTCCACCCATCTGGCGATGCTGTCACGGCCCACAACTCCTCTCCCTACTACCATGAGCCAACTCGACCCTTTCAACACCCTACCACCACTTCTCTTTTTCAGCCACCTCACCATACCCACTTGTCGCCCACATTCTTGCCATCAAGCTGCCAACCAGAGCCATTCCTTGCTGCCTTCTGACCATTCCCCCACTTCTATGCATGTTTTTTTCTCCTTAAACAACACCACCACCACCCTCGACCTAAGCCCTAGTTAAGTTTTTGTCGTTTCTTTTGCTATTTACTAGTTTCGAGTGCCTTTAGTTGTAATCCCTATTTGATTTCAGTAAAAAAAATTGCATTTCAGTTAAAATTTGGGTTTAACGCCGGTATCAATATATCTCCCCTCTAGTACAATGAAATGAGCAATAAAATTCTTTAAAGTTTTTTCCACATTGTTTTGTTTTCTACAATTTCTAATGTCTTTTAAACAAACAATGAAGTCTAGTAAATTAATTTTTCCCACATTTTCTCACCTCAAGCTATCAAATGAGGCAAAATTTTCTAAAGCTTCCTCCTAGAAGGAACACTTGCCCAAAAGCTTTCATACAAGAAAAGTCTCATGACGTAGTAGCTTAAGAAAAAAACACATCATCAGAAGACCAGAGTTAACATTACAGGTCACCAATTGGCCTTATAACATCAACTACAGCATATGAAAATCACCCTATGATTGAAAGATTGGCTTTTCAGGGTGGTTCCATAAAGGACAAAAATTAATTAAACCCCTCAGCCTTTTCCACTCATTCCAAGGCTCCAACAAGTAAACAAATTTTTTTGTCGTTACTTAGTATATATGGAATTAATTATTTATTTAATACATAAGTAAATAGCTTACTCTTTATTAAAAGCTTCGATTTATTAATTACAAAACAATAATTAATACACACTTCTTCAATTCACCATAACAATATAGTATAAACCTTCAAAATACATTAGTAAACTTCTTACAATTTTACATCAATCAAAATAATAAAAACAAAATCAATCCAAAAACTAAACCAACTAAATAATGCATGCTAGCTATTCACATTTATGATTGCCACATCAGTACTGCGTCTAATGACTTGGGAAAGTTCCAAATAAAAAAAAGGTGTCAATTTCATCATTCTCCTAATTTCAAGGAGGAAGCTCATACCAAGAATTTTGCCATCAAATGTGCCCTTATGAAATCTAATTAGAAGCATGAAGCTAATCCTAAAAATTTTGCTACCGAATGAGCCCTTATGGAATTTATTTCCTTAATCAAAGTACTCATGATAAAAGGTTCCAAAAAAGATACCTTAATGCGCAACCTTTCAGCAACCTCTGACTGTTCATCATATTCATCAAGTACCTAAGAACATGAGAAATCAAAATAACATAAGGTCAATAATGTTAGTATTGCTACAACAACAAGTATACCTTGCCCATATCTAACGACATGAATATGCCAAGGTTAAAAGTTATGACTTGGTAAAATATTTGAACTTTCTCATAAGCTAATGTTGACAGCTTTAGGTCAATCATTCATCATTGCCATTACCATTAGCCTTATCCCAACTATTTGGTGTTGCTTCTATGAATTCCCAATTTTGTTGAGTATCTCCTTGGGAGTTAAACCTATGATTCAAAAAATATTTTAGGCAAATTATATTCATGTAACCATCTATCAAGCCCTTATTCTCCCAAATCCCTAGAAATTAATTTTATATAATCATCCAATACATGTATTTTCTATCCTTTATTTTTCAAGTCGCAAATACCTAAATCTATTTTCAGTTATCTCATCTTAAATAAATGATAGGCAACCTGTTGTCTAACTTACAATAAAATAATTATAAGAGTAATTAGGCCACAATGTCCAATAGAACAAGGTCATAAGTCCTAATTTCTAGGCGGCCTCTCCATAACCAAAGTCATAAGTCTCATTTCAAGGCCCAATCATCGAATTTCAATAAAAAACCCAAAACCCAAAGACGTCCCATACCAAAGCATAAGTTACATCAAAATGGTTATCATACATAAAATATAACAGCAAGTTCAATTAAAAACAAATAAACTAATGCAAGATACATGAAATCAATTTGATTAAAATTCTATGTAGTTACAACACAATTATTATGAGATTAAAAATCATATTTCCCCATCCGATAGAAGGCATAATCCTAAGAAATTTTTAGAATGAATAGATATTTTAGAGAAATTCACTGAAATAATTTTTTTTTCAAAATAAATAATTTGCTAAAAAAACAATTAATGAAGCTTCCCCGATATTTTGGCCAAGTTATGTTACCAAGGAAAAACTAATACATGTAGACAAGGGGCAATAAATTAAAGAATAATATTTGACATTCACTAAGTATAAAGACTAATTGCATGATAAAATTAAGAAATTCGATAAACTGATTATAAGATTTGAATATATTCACAGGTAACTTGTAGAAAAAAAATTTATCAAGAGAATATATTATTATTAACATAGATTTTATTAAAGGTCATATGCAAGTTAATTTATTAATTAAGCTACAAATCACCGAAAACAAAAAATGAAAAAAAATAAGGCTTTATAAAGAGCTTTAGAGTTCGGAAGGTACCATAAAGACAATGATCCTCTCTAATAAAAACTACTACATTGATTAATATTTCAAAAGTAAAATCATTATATGCCTCATCTAAAAGTCAAATAAACACACTAACACAAAAATCAATTAAAGATGATTTTAAGAAACTATACATTAACATTGTCCCTTTAAATAGCCAAATTAATATTGATTTTGTATCTAGTTCTTAGTTTTTTATTTACAAATTCGTTAAAAAGAACTTACTAAAAGAGTAAATTTGCATTAATATTTTAGAAGTTCCAGTAATGGCAATTGATTTTAAGAAACAATGAGAAATAAGATTTAATCTATCAAGTTAAATCTAAAGGTACATAATTCATCATGATTAACTATTAGAGTTATTTTACTAACAGCCAACTTACTCATATTGACATATCAAAGTTTGTGTGGCATGATAGTTATCAAAAGAAAAGCTTATGAAATCAATAAATAGACTTTTTTATGAAATCAATATATAGATTTTTTTTCTTCATCTTCTTTTTCTCTTGGTATTAGTCATAAGGTATCCATTAAAAAATATATAGTTACTTCAGTATGTTTTTTCTTATATAAATTGTAATCTATTGCACCAAAAAATATATGCAGGAAACTTATAATTACATGAGAGAATTATAAGTCTACTGAAATGTAAAAATGAGATATATTGAACTCAAACAAAGAGATAGGATAATAATCAGAATAAATGCTAAAAATTTCCATATAAATCCTTGAGAAATTAACAGCCAGAAACATAAAATCATATAAAATAAAAAACTTGCCAGCTAGAAATCCAGTAAACTTTTGGTATTATTATGTGTTTATTTTCTCATTTTAATATATCATTTGCTTATGTGGCAATGTTCTCATTTACTTTCATTGATTGATGTTATTTCCTGATTAAAATCTTCGTACATACACAACTCTCTTGAGTAAAAAATAGATTTAACCAAGCTTGACTTTCAAAGTAATCTCATAAGGATATTAATCTCATCACCAAGTCTCGTGTTGCCTACCACCTTCCAAACTTGAAATCCAATTGCAAACTATGGCTTTGGGTTGTTAAAGTTGTTCTCTTTATGTTATTGCATTCATCTCAAATAACTACTTGTGAAACTAATGGCCTTCTTTCATAGAGATGTACAATTGTGAGCTCTTTGAATTTTGTGGTTTGCAACTATTTTGGTAACTCTAAATGTGTGTTTAACACGGCATTCCAACAAAGCGCTTTTACACATTTATTTTATGCATTGTATACATGCATCCCCCACTGCGGCCCTTTATTAGAGTTTTACACTGGGGTGGGGAGCACGCATCCTGCATTTTTGGTAAGGAATATTTACGCAGCTATACTGCATCGTCTGTAGTGATCTGGTTGTTGCCTAACTTCTTTTCAATTGAATCCATACACGAAGCCGAGGGAAATTGAGATCCAAAAGGATTTTCTTTGAGTGAAAAGGAAGTTCCTTCTAAAATCTTCAATTTGTATGGAATTGTTCTTTCTGTGCATTTAGCGTGGCATTGCTTTTTGTCATTTATGTGATTTCTATGATATTCATTTCTAAGTGGATTATTACTAGCTCTACTCATTTTTATGTAGCATTGATCTTTGTTGTCTGTGAGAAAACTATTTTTTGATCGGATTCCTCATATCTCTTCAACTTTTTCAGTGGGCTTGTTCTTTGAGGTTTTTGTCTTTGTGTAGAGTACAAGGTTGTGTAGTGGTGCCTTTGCTCTGTTTTTTCGTGAAGCTTTTGGAAGAATTGTATCGAATTCACCCGAGTTAGAGGAAGATGGGAGGAATGGATTGTGTGCCTTGTGCAGCCCACTATTTCTTGGATTCCATGTTTGGTATTCAGCATACCAAGAGATTAATGATATTTGGTATGCCAAAAAATTGTTCTTTGTTTGGTGGATTTCAAATTTACTATTTAAGGAAATTGTCTTGCTCATTTTCTAATTTTTAAGGGTGGATTTGCTTGCCTAGCCAGGGTTATGTGCTTTGATTTACTGTTGAATGTGCTTTGGTTTTTGTGTGAGATCATTTGTGAGCAAAATGGGTTATGTATTTGTTGGTTGGTGTAATCGACGATGCCAGTGCTAGCTGGAGGAATCAGTTATGAAAAATGTGTTCTAGAGAATATGGTAGGTTCTTGAAAAGCATGCATTGATTTTCTTGGGTATAGGAAGTAATTCCCTCATTGATGGTCGAAATATATGATGCATGGTGTCGCGATTGCTTTGATTTACTGTTAAATGGGCTTTAGTATCTGCAAGACATTATTTGTGAGCAAAATGGGATAATTTATTTACTAGGCGGTGTAATCGACTAAGCCTATGCCAGGTAGAGGAATCGTCAAAGAAAACGTGTCCTTGAGAATCTGGTTGGTTCTTGAAAAGCATGCCATTGCTTTTGGTTGGGTATAGCCTAATAGGAAGTAACTCACTCATTAGTGGTAGGAATACATGATGCATAGTGTCTCTACATTCAAATATTAGTCTATATTTGATGAATAATTCAAGTCATATAAACAAATTGTCAGGAGTTTAGCGAATCTGATATATTTTTTTTCTTATTATTGGCCATTTGGTGGCAAGACTTGTGAAAAAAATGTTTTATGTTATGGTTGTAATAATTTTTATTATTTGAAAGGAGAGGATGTAATGTTGTTGGTTAGCTTTTGCGTGGCAATACTTGTATTGGTATCTTATGTTTCACTTGCTTGAAGTGGAAAGTAATAGTGGTTAATGCAGTCATATACTACAACTGTTGATTGCAATGTTTTGCATTTCACATCACGACAAGAAGCCAATTATGAGAGAAAATTTTATAGGTGTCTCGTAAATAGATCATTAGATGAATAAGACTTTTTTAGTTGGGTTGATGAGTTCTAGGAGTTTAATTTAGATAGTAACCATGAGTGGAGATAAATTTTAGAAAAAAATTTTCCGATAGACTTGACCGTTTGGATATTGAGTAATATATCAATAATATTACTTGTTGATAATACAATTTTAATTTTTGTGTTGCACATTTTTAAGTGATGTATAACCTTTTGATATAATATTTTAGAATTTGTGACTTTTTAAGAATCTTTTAAATTCGTTTTTGTTGTTACGTATAAGTTATTAATGAAATAGTTAACTTACACACAACACATATATATAAGGACAACACGGTTTTATTTCAGAAAAAATTGCAGCATAGATGATGTGCAATTGAGCTAACCAAAATATACATAGCATCACCAACAGCAGCTCCCCGCAATAGCCTCTTGAAATAGTTGCAGCACAGTAGTTTCTTTAAACAACTGCAGCTGCCCCAAATAGATAATTTATGTCCATCAAGTCACCTCTAGCAATTATGTACCTTCCATTGCTATATATTATTATAGTTCTCATTCTTCCTAAGACTGCTTTTTTCAAAAAAAATTTTAATTACATTTATTTCTGCGATAGCTTGAATATAATTATCACTTTGTAAGAATTATGTGATATTATCAAATTTCTTTTCCAACAAAAGAAATAAATTATAAGCTGCAGACAGCCAACAAACATTATTTGTAATAGCATTCAGGCAGTTTTGAAGGATGCCATACATATTCAAATATCGCAAGATTTCCTGAGAAGAAAAATAAATATTGAAAAGGAAGCCTTTTTCTTGCTTTAAAGGATACTCGAATCTATTGAACCCCTGAAGGTCTCGCCGGAAAAGGGATTATATTTGCTTATGCACAATGCATCGGCTACTAAAGTAATCAAATTAAAAAGGTACTCGTCTGAATTTTAACCTTAACCTTTTACCCAAAATTTCATTGACATTCATACATTCTTCTCTACTACAAATCACCAGAAAACTAGTGGAGATTGAAAATTGGTGATAATCAAGTTATAAATTTAGCAATTTCCCACCATAACACAGATCCCATGACAATTTTGAACATTAAAAAGATAAGCGATACTCACATTATGCTTGAGGAAAACCACAGAATCCTTATCATCACCGGACCTCTTGCAGAGCTTGACAAAACCCTGCTCAATGTACTTGCAGCTCCCGCAGGACGTACGATAGAAATCCACCACCACCAGAGAATTTGTCCCTTTAGCCTTCTCCAGAATCCTCGAGAACTCCTCCTCAGTTTTGAACTCCTTCACGCAATCCACAGGGCATAAACCGTCTTCTTCCTCTACATCATCTCCCAAACCCGATGCCCGTCCTAGGTTTGTGCTGCTGCTCTCAACAGCTCGAAGGAGAAGACGAACACTTCTTGGCTTCAGAATCCTCACCACAGGGAAAAGCGTTTCGTGACAAGGGAACCTCGAAGGCCAGAAGATGGAGAACCTTTGCGAACGGAATAGCTCGGGAACCTCCAGGAAATACTGAGGAGGAATCGAGTTGGGAGAACTGCTGCTTAAAATCGAGCTCGTCATGAAGATGGCAAGGGAAGAGTTAGGATTCTACATGATTCTTGTTCTTGGATAGGCTTTTCTTGTTCATTCTTTTAATTCGAATTAGAGCACGGATAAGCCATGAGCCAAAGCCTTGGATTGGACTTGTTTTCCATAAGATTTTGGGCCCGCGTCGGCTTCGACCCAGCTACTCACAAGCGGATCAAATTTTAGATTATTAATTACTCGTCATAAAATCACAGGATGGATATGTGATTCGTGAATGATTTAATCCCAAATATATATTGCTCCAAATTTGAACTAGCATTAGAAATGACTTGTTGGTGTTGGACTACTGGTTAATTTATTTTAGGTGAGTGACTATTTATTTGAATGTTCAATGATATCAAATTTCTCAGTTCTGATTTGCGACCAATTGTAATTTTGTTTTTAGTCTTAATCTTTAGATGGCATTTGTTATTGTTTACTCTTCTTATTTCTTATAAATTAGTGAATGCAGATGCATTAGATATTTAAGGGTTTTTTTTTAACTTTCTTTATGGTATATTGAGCAGCTTCTAAGTCCTTGAGAATTATAATATCATTTTAGCAAGATTTTTTTTTGGTATGCTTAATTGTCGGCTCTTTATTAGCTTAATGCTGTATTTTTTTTATAAAAGCAATGACTACTCAATCTCAAAGCAAATCTAATGCTCTACAAGTCAATCTCATGTTGATGTAGCACTCATTCCTTATTAGAGAGTGTGATATTGATTCAAATGAAAGAAGGTTAAAAGATAAAGATCGGAGAAATGATAACACTTTAATGAAATTTCAGTCACAGAAAAGGGAAAGATTTTACAAAAGTAGAAATAGAATTATTGTACAAAGTCTTTTGTGAAACAAAAAAATTGTTAATAAATCTTAAATTAATAGATAATTTAGGACTAATCACTATAGTGAAAGTAAAGGTAGAGTTAAAAATAAAAACTCTTTGACCCAGTGTCTAACGATAATGATGAAGCCTACTCTTTTTCTACTTTGTTTGTTTCATCTGTAGATGATTATAATAGAAAAAAAATTATTATAGCTAAGATAATCTTTATACCTTGGTATCCCTTCATGATATTCAAGCATGTATATTTTAATATTTTGATGAAATCAATGAATCTATACAATCATAAAATTTTAAGGCTTAATATCAAATAATAGTGTATGAAAGAGTATGAAATTGAGAAAGATAATCTAAAAAGGCATTTGAAATTCATTGAGAGAGTTTCACTCACTAGTGATTGTTGGACATTAAGCAAAATAGATGGTTATATATGTATTATTGTGCACCATATTAGTTCAAATGTAAAACTATGTTCTAACATATAGTTTAATGGTTTACATCCTCCACATAGCAAAGGTGTGAGATCTGAAGCAATTTATGAAATTTTGTTACAACTAGAAAGTCTAGGCATCTTCCAAATTTAATTGGAATAAGTTTGATACAACAAATTCATTATGTATTTATGTATCGACACGTTGAAACTTCACATAAAATATGCTTGACTCTGCATTTTATTATAAGAAAGTATTTCCTGAATATGTTTTGTTGGATCTTAATAATGCATGGTTGTCATCCAATGATAATTGGAATAAGTTTGATAAGATCACAATTTTTTTATAATTTTCATCAAATAACTGAAATTTCTTAAGGTTCAAGGTATCCTACAACTAATAGGCGTCTTCTAAATTTAATACTAATTAAAAAACATTGAGTAGAGCATGCTTATCTGATACTCCTTTTTTATCCAACATGACTACATGATGAAGTCAAAACTTGGTAAATATTGGATATATTTTTCTATATTATTTTTAATTACTTGCATTTTGGATACTTAAGTAAAAAATGCTCATCATAAACTACTACTCTTAAAGTTATGATGTTGATCTTCTAAAGAAAAAGAAAGTAATATGAAACAGTTGACCTCATTTTTGGTTTAGGTCTAGTTTTTACTCTTCAGTGGCCTAGGGTCTAGCCATAGAACTTTCTTGTTGACTATTCCTAGAGAACTAGAAAAGGAAACCTCACTATAAGAAATTTTAAACTCTTCTTTGCTCAACTTAAGGTTCTACATGCTGGTCTTAACCTCTAGCACTTAGTAGGTGGGGTCAGTATGGAAGAGCTCAAGGAGAGTCCCCATAGGATGGTCAAGCCTTAGGGTTAACCCTAGGTGGTCTAATCTTGGCTAGGCTAGCTTTCACACACTTTCTTACATACCCCTAACCCTAAGACCCCTTTAATTTGGTCTCCTGACTCCTTTTGGAAAGAGCATATGGGTGAACCCATACCCCTAGTCCTTGGCAAAAAGGGTTAGGACCAGCACATTGAACTTCCAAAATGAATCCTCATATGACTCCTATTGGTTTGGAATGGCTTCATGACTTACTTGTCCATTCTATCCTAAAATTACCAAAATACCCCTATAACTCTAATTTTTGCCAAAAATCCCAAAGTTACCCAAAATACCCAAATTTGTCCAAAAGTAATTTCAAATCACTCACCGCTACCTAAATTGACCAAAATCCACCAAAATCACCAAATTTCCAAAATACCTCCAAAATTGTCAAAAATTACCAAAATGCCCCACATGACCCAAAGTTTTCAAAAAACCCAAAAATTTCAGTCATCCAATTAGCATCAATTTAAAAATAAAAAAGGGGGGTGGATAAAAAAACTTTGCTCTTCCCTAAGGGATGCGGAAAATCGCATCCCTCTCGACGCCCCGCTCATATACAGGACGAAACGATAGAGCTCCTGCTCTCTCTCTCCATTTTAGCGAACCACCCGTCTCCCTCCTTTTTTTGTGAAAAGGGCCTCCGAATCACGACAGGGAAGTTTAATTTGTGGCTCCCGCTCCTCCCCTCCATTTTTGCGAACAGCTCTCGTCTCCTCCTCCTCCTTTATCTTCTTCAGCCTACTTCTACTTCTTCCTCCGCTTGCTTCTTCTTCTTCTTCTTCTTCTTCTTCTTCTTCTTCTTCATCTTCTACTTCTTCTTTATCTTCTTCTTCCTAGAACCGTCGATCACCACCACCGTCTACTTCCCTTTTCTTTCAGCCGGTCAACCTCGCTGGATTTTCTTCATCCTACTAGATTTTGCCTCACCGGTGTTGTGTTTTCGCAAAAGTAAAATAGTGAAGAGAAATTTTCAATATTTTTGGGTTTTCCCTCTGCATTTTCTTTGCTTTCGGCGCTCACCGCCGACAAGTTAACACCTGTCATCTCACCGCCTCGCTTTTCCAGTGACCATACACCTCGCCAGACCACCATGACGTTGTTGGACAGCAAGCATCAACATTGTTCGGAATGATACAAGGGACTTCTACCTTTCGTGCAAGCTCCCGCCGGATTTCTTTAGGCTTCGTGTAAACTACTTGATGGTAAAACTTTTCTTCCCCTTCGTATTTTACTTCCTAATTGGCTTTAGGTTGTAGATGTGATAGGCGTGTTGGTCGATCGCCAACACGGGGTGTGTGTTCTGGCATAAGCTGGCACGGCGGCGCGCCTATGTGATGGATCGATTGTTTTCTTAGAGGTGATCTATAAGATAGGATCCCCTTGCGCAACTAATTTCCCTACAATAGCCGAGTGAATCCTATTTGGTTGTTAGCCCGATCCTGATATTCTTTTTTATATGTAGAATTTAAGGAGTTGACACCACTACTTGATGATTTTAATCCCAGGTAATAACACTGAAAACTTGATCCCAAGAAAAGTAAGATTTCAATTCTATTCCTAGGGATTCTACGCAAGTATACTTATCGTTATCAAATAATATAGAGCTTTCTGATTAAGCCCTGAAGGTCGATCCTACTGAGATCGAGGTTAATCACAGCGGCTTTCAAGAGAAGTTCTAGTTTTGGTTTTAATTTTATCATATAATTATCACTACAATACTACTTCTATTTCTAAATTAAAATACTTAGTGAAAATTAGAAAGTGAGATTTTTAATATATTAAAAGTACTCCTCATGTAATGAAAGTAGTGACATGTGTAAAAGTAAAACAAGTAGTGAGAGAGATTGTGAAAAATATGAGCAATTATATTCCTTACCCTTACTAGATATGTTATAAAGAACATTGGTTAATCTAAAGTTTCAATATTTTTGAAGACGAGCTAGACAGGGAAGATACTAGCTCTCACTCTAGAGTTCCCTCTTATCCCTCCACCTAGAGGCTAACATCTCGCATCAAAACCTAAATAATATACCAAATTAGGGGTTTTATCATGTCACTCTAAAGTCCTATAATCCTACACCCTTTAAAGATTATTTCCCTATTTATTTGAACTTAACTATATGGACTACATTCTCAACCATACAATCTCATGTGATTCTACCACAGTTGATTAAAACAATATCATCCCAGATCTTATATGCTCTCACAACAGATTTTAACATGTAAGTTGATCAAGTTTACTTGTAAATGAAGAACAAAGTAAAAATCATCACAATATATTCTCACTCTACATAATTTTATATCCTACACATGCATACTAATTTATTACAAGAGAGAAGAGTAAAGAAAACTACTCACTACACATGAAGAAATAACAAGAACTTTTCATTGAACAACTCTTTGAAAACATACAAACAAAGTACTACATTCAAATCAAAATACAATAAAAATACTTATCTCTCATAGAAATCAAACTCTCTCTATACAGAAAAAGCAATCTCCTTACAATCCTCTCCAAGAACAAAGTGAAAAGAAAAGAAGAAATCTCTCTCTCTCTCTCTCTCTCTCTTTCTCATCTTGTCGCCCCACTTGGGGCTCACGCCCAAGCCTTCTTCTTCTTCTCCAAGCCTTAGTCTCTTCTTCTAATTAATTTAATAGTCTGAGAGATATTTTAAAAACATTTCCAAGCCTTTTTTTATAATTTTCCAAGAGATGCTTAAGTGTCTCTTCAAAACTGTCCATATTCATAGAATCTTCCAAATGGTGCCTTAAGTACCTCTTCAAAACTCCATATAACCTCCCTAAATTCTTCTATAAAGTCCATTTTATCAATTCCAATGAATTCCACAAGAGATGCACAAAGCATCGCTTCAAAAATTGTCCAAATCCGACGTATATTCTAGAAATTATGTTGAAAAATGTCACCGGCGCCTAAGCGCCGATTCTAGAGCACTTAAGCGCCTCCCCTCTCTGTATAGTGGCGCCTAAGTGCCATTTTAGGTCCTCATGGCTTCGGTGTCCCACGATTTGACCCGATTTGCTCTGGTTTGCTCTGTTCTGGTTCATTTTTGTTCCTTTTGCTCCAATCACTCCAAATTCTTCAATTTAATGTACTTACAACAAAAAAAACACAAGAAAATAAACCTTTAAAGTGTAATATTATTATAAAATAAAGCAAAAAATAGTACATTTTTAAGTGTATCAAAATCCCCCAAACTTAAATATTACTTGTCCTCAAGTAATACAACATTTTTAAAATAATTTGTGTGGATTAGAGTTAACGGGTCATCCTTTAGAATTGCTAAAATTTTGTTCTAAAAATGTGATAATTCAAATTAGAAGATATTCTAGTGAATTAGACTAGCTCAAGGTCTAAAATATTTATCATCAAACTTGGGAATTTGTTTTCCTATCTAATTCATAAATATATGCAGATATTTCAAACTTCAGATTCTATGAACTTTACTTTATAGACTTAAGAACTCTCTTAAAAATATTTTTTTGCTAATATAAGTATAAAAGGCAAGCTTAAGATTGTTCTATGTTCTTTACTCTAGAAAGATTTAAGTGAAATCAATTTTTGATTAGGACCTCTCCTCAAGCTTCTCCTCATCGATTTTTGCATCTTTTTTTTCTTTTTTTCGGGATCTTTTTGATCCATTTTTTATGTGAGAATTACTATATCTGGAGAATTCCTTAAATAATTTTGAATTTCATTATCCCCCTCTAAAGTTAAAACTTATTACTTTCATTCACTTGAAAAGATGTATATATATATTTTTTTAAAATACTTTCTAAGAGAGCCTTAAATGTTTTAAAATAAAGATTCTAAGAATCCTTAATTTTTCAAAAATATAATTTTTCCTACTAAAGATAGTTATTCCTTTTCCCAAGCTCTCCAATAAATATCCTTCTTTAGGTTCACCCTTTTCACCAAAAATATCAACCAAGTTTTACTACTCTATTTTTATACTTAAAATTCTAACATCCTTAAGATGACTCCACATAACAATAATCATTAGAAATAAAATATAAATTTATTTGCAGTACTTTTGAAAACATGTAAGATTTAAATTTGAAACATTTTTCTTTTCCCCCAAACTTAAGCTCAAACATGTGTAACAATGAAGTACAAAAATATGGGGCAAGGAAAGAATACTTTTACAATTTAATACACATCCTACAAAAATATCAACAAGTAACACATGGTAGAACATTGCAGTAGAAAGTAAATCTAGCCTAAACATGCTTGACATAACACTATAAAGGAATTTTAAATAGTAGAATAGGTACAAATTGAAGATTAAATAGGAACACATTTTAAACTTTATAACGAAATAGTTGGATGCTAACAAGTTCAAAATATTGAAATAAGTTTTGTCATCTCCAATGACTCATTCAACTTGAACCAAAAACCTAGACACACAAAGTCCAATACATAGACTCACAGATTCATAAACAAACAACAACTGAGGTTTATTTGATCTCCCTTCTACTCACATTTCCCCTCATTACTTTCAATTTCTAACGGAAGAAACTACAGTAATAACGTCAGTGTATTATAAAACTTTATATGGTCACCATCTATGGACTAAAATTCCCTCATGTGTTGCCAATTTCAAGGTCACTTTAAGTCTAAGGTATACACACTCTGATAAATAAAAATAGTGCAGTTCATCCAGATGTTGTTCACTAAGTAAGTTCATGNCCAATTTCAAGGTCACTTTAAGTCTAAGGTATACACACTCTGATAAATAAAAATAGTGCAGTTCATCCAGATGTTGTTCACTAAGTAAGTTCATGACCTTACCCAGTAAAGAAAAAGTCATGTAAAGGAAGTAAAATAGTTGACATGGAGTGGTCTATGTCTAAACTCTACATGCTTTAAGGTCATGCTCAGCTCCTGTTGAGAACTAAGTCGTAACAGACTCGTCAACCTACTACTTCTAAAAATCATATACAAATCTAGTCATGATGAATGAATTACCTCACAACATTAATCCAATCCATTCTTACAAATCAAACACGGATCAAAGTCCACCATCTCACTAATATCCAACCTAACATAACAACAATCACACTAAACAGATAACAAAGATAACTATTGGTTGCCTCTCACGAAGCACTTGGTATAACATCGATGACCCGATGTATCCAATTTTTACATTGGTTTCTCGAGCATTGGAATCTCATTCATTTTGTCTGTATACCACAAAATATGTCATTCAGTGATTTTGAATAACTCTTTCTTAGGAGATCTTTTACTGATTTCATCATTCAATTCAGGTTCTTCTGGTGATTGAGTCAAATTTGAAGATATAAAGACTGGTGATGTCGATGAATTCCTTAAATAGGTAGGCTTTAAAATTGTATGGGGTACATTCATCTTAAGTTCATGAGATTTTTTAATAGATGGAATTAAAATTTTACTATTTTTAGTAACGTCCATCATTTTGCACCTCTCCTGAACTTACATACAGTCTTGTTTAAACAACATTTTTAACTCATCATGAAAGTCCAATTCGATCTCATATGTTAACTTACTCTCAAAACTTTCTTGGAAATGGTCTTTACTTAGATAATCAATTTCATTTACCCAAAAAAAATCATCGTCTTTTTTTCTCAGCTCGATACTTCATAGCCTTTAAAACATCAAAAGTGGCTTCATGGTCAATAATATTCAGTCAACTCTCCTTTTTGTGCATCTATCATAGCTTGTCTAGTAACAAGAAAAGGTCTCCCCAAAATAATTAGATTTTCTTTATCTTCCTCCATATCTAATACAATAAAGTCCAAGGAAAGATAAATTTATCCACTTTAACAAGCACACCTTCTATAACCCCTTTTGGATAAATGATAGATCGATCAACTAACTGAGGGGTTACAGTTGTGGGAGAAATATCAGCTAAAACTAAACTTTTAAATATAGATAGATGCATCACATTAAAGCTTGATCCTAAATCGCATAAAGTTTTTCCACATAATCTTTCTCCAATTGCACAAGAAATTGTTAAGCTAGAAGGATCTTTAAGTTTGTTAGGAAGCTTTTTCTGAAATATAACGCTACACTCCTCACTTAGTACAACTGTATCGTAATCCCCAAACTTCCTTTTTTTTGTTTAATATCTCCTTCATAAATTTTTCACAACTTGACATATGTTCCAAAGCTTCAGTGAAAGGAATATTTATCGTTAACTTTTTATGTACTTCCACGAACTTTGAAAATTGTTTATCCAACTCATGTTGTCTAAGTCTTTGAGGAAATAGAGGTGGTGGTCTTTCTGATTTAATTTTAGTTGGAGATATTAAATTTTCCAAATCCTTAGAAACATGTTCTTTAGGTCTTTTAGTTTCCTTTATTTTTCTCACTTCTTTCTCTTTTCTAACCACATACTTTATCTTTCTTCCACTTCTTAATTGGGCAGCATCTATTTGTTCATCATTCTTCTCTTTAGAGTTTATCTCAGTGTTGCTAAGAAGTGTTCCTTGGGGTATATTGCTAAGTAAATTAGCAATTTGTCAAAGTTGATTCTCTGTGTTTCTAATTGCAGCATTTTGACCTTGAAACTGGTTTCCCATTTGCAATACCACTTCTTCTATATAAATCTTCTTATCCTTAAATTGTTGATCATTGCTAGAGTTTGGTGGACATGAAGGTCTATACTTTGTATTCCCTTAATTATTCCAACTTCCATAAGGATTTGCATGATTATTTTCCCATTTTTGGTTTCCACCACCAGTAGTATGATACCGGTTAAAATTAGGATGGTTCTTCCAACTTGGGTTGTAAAAGTCAGAATACGAGTTGTTTATGGTATTTAAGTCTTATATAACAAGTTAGAATTAATCATATGCCCTAATGAACTTTCCTCACTTGCTGGAGTAAATTGAGGTTGGTTCATTCCAAATTGGTCCAACTCCTTGATATTGTAGCAACCTGAGATGCAAGAATTATAATCACATTTGTATCATGAACAACGACTACCCTTTTAGGATTTACCCTTGCAGAGGGCCATTGAAATTCATTTGTATCAATTTCTTTAATTAACGCATATGCTTCATCAAATGATTTTAAAATTAATGATCCACCAGCGGTAGCATCAATTGTAGACCTAAGGGATCCTACTAACCAATTGTAAAAAGTTTGAATGATTACAAATCATGCAGAGCATGGTGTGGACACTTACTTAGGAGTTCCTTAAATATTTCCTAGGTTTCGTATATTGATTTCCCTTTATACTGACAAAATGAGTTAATGTTGTTTCTAAGTTTAATAGTCCTTGAAGGTGGAAAATAGTTAGTTAAGAATTTCTGAGTTAACTCCTAATTTTTAATAGAGCCAGGTGCTAATGAGTATAACCACATTTTAGCCTTATCCCTTAGAGAAAGGAAAAAATCCTTAGTCTAACAGCATCGTCTGACATGCCATTATAATGAAATGTAGCACAAAGTTCTAGAAAATTTGATAAGTTTAAATAACAATCCTCCGAAGGAGCTCCCCCAAACTTGTTGTTCTGCACTAGTTGAATAATCGATGTATTTATTTCAAACGAGTCAGCTTCTACGACATGGATTTTTATACTTGAGTGAATTTCATCTGTCGCAGGATTTACATAATCCCTCAATGATTTATGATGATTTTCCTAATTTATTATTTTGAATGTTTTTCATTTCCCTTTCTAGTTTTTCAAGTCCTTTCTATTATTTGATTTTTTTCCTTTTTTCTAAATCAGGATCATAAGACACAAATCTTCCAGATCCTTTGTTTCGCATATGCAACATAACAAATAATACATTAATAATTAAAAAAATAAAACAAGAAATATATTCAACACTATATAATATTTTCACAAACACGTTGTTTTTCTCACAAACAGTTTTTTCTTACAAAACTTTTCATATAAAAAACACTTTTCACACAAAAATAGTTTTTACGACAATACAGTTTCCAAGTCTAAGCCTATTACTTCAACTAAAATTCTCTTAAAAGTCAAGATCAACCTTTGCGATCCCCGACAATGACACTAAACACTTGATCCAGATATTCTTTTTTATATGTAGAATTTAAGAAGTTGACACCACTACTTGAAGATTTTAATCCCCGATAATGACCCGAAAACTTGATCCCAAGAAAAGTAAGATTTCAATTATATTTCTAGGGATTCTACGCAAGTATACAAATCATTATAAAGTAATATAGGGCTTTCTTATTAATCCCCAAATATCAATCCCACGGAGATCGAGGTTAATCACATCGACTTTCAAGAGAAGTTCTAGTCTAGAATAACACGCCCTAGCTTGGAAGGCCGATAAAGTTTGGTTTTGATTTTATCCTATAATTATCACTACAATACTACTTCTACTTCTAAATTAAAATACTTATTGTAAATTAGAAAGTGGGGTTTTTAATATATTAAAAGTATTCCTCCTCATGCAATGAAAGTTGTGACATGTGTAAAGTAAAACAAGTAGTGAGAGAGATTGTGATAAATATGAGCAATTATATTTTTTTCCCTTACTAGAGATGTTATAAAGAACATTGGTTAATCTAAAGTTTCAATAGTTTTGAAGACGGGCTAGGCAGGGAAGACATTAGCTCTCACTCTAGAGTTCCCTCTTATCCCTCCACCTGGAGGCTAACATCTTGCAGCAAAACCTAAAATAATAGATCAAAGTAGGGGATTTAGCCTGCCACTCTAAATTCCTCTAATTCTACACCCTTTAAAAATTATTTCCTTATTTATTTGCACTTAACTATATGAACTATATTCTCATCCATAAAATCTCATGTGATTCTGCCATAGTTGATTGAGACAATACCATCCCGAATCCTACATGTTCTCACAACAAATTTTAACATGTAAGTTGATCAAGTTTACATGTAAATGAAGAAAAAAGTAAAAATCATCACAATATATTCTCACTCTACACAATTTTATATCCTACACATGCATATTAATTAATTACAAGAGGGAAGAGTAAAGAAAATTACTCACTACACATGGAGAACCAACACAAACTTTTCATTGAACAAGTCTTTGAAAACACACAAACAAAGTACTAGATTCAAATAAAAATACAATGAAAATACTTATCTCTGATAGAAATCATACTCTCCTTGTATAGCAAAAGCAATCTCCTTACAATCCTCTCCAAGAACAAAGTGAAAAGAAAAGAAGAAATCTCTCACACTCTCTGTCTCTCTTTCTCACCTCGCCGCCCCACTTGGGGCTCACGCCCAAGCCTTATTCTTCTTCTTCTTCAAGCCTTGTTCTCTTCTTCTAATTAATTCATGAGACTAAGAGATATTTTATAAATATTTCCAAGCCTTTTTTTTATAATTTCCCAGAAGATGCTTAAGCGTCTCTTCTAAACTGTCCATATTCATTGAATCTTCCAAATGGTGCCTTAAGTTCCTCTTCAAAACTCCATATAATAAACCTAATTTTTTTAGAAAGTCCATTTTATCAATTCCAATGAATTATCCGAGAGATGCTCGAAGCATCACTTTAAAAATTGACCAAATCCGACGTATATTCTATAAAGTATGTTGAAAGCCGTCACAGGCGTCCAAGCGCTAATTCTGGGGCGCTTAAGTGCCCCCCTCTCTATCTGGTGGTGCCTAAGCACTATTTTGGGCGCTTAAGTGTTCATTTTAGGTCCCCATGGCTCTGATGTGCCCCGATTTAACCCGATTTGCTCCGGTTTGCTCTATTTCGGTCCATTTTTGTTTCTTTTTCTCCAATCACACCAAATTCTTCAATTTGATGTACCTACAACCAAAAACACAAGAAAACATACCTTTAAAGTGCAAATATCATTATAAAATAAAACATAAAAAATAGTACATTTTTAGGCGTATCATAGCCCTAGCACAAAAATCCTAGAGGTTGGAGCTCCCTTCGCTCCCCTTTGCTTTAGTTGTCCAGATCTTTTAGAAAGATTGAAAAGTAGATCTTTGCAAATGAGAAAATGCAAGTCATTAGCTCATTTTACAAAGCTCAAAGACATCATGAAATTTGGAAGAGCATTTTCTCTAGCCCGTTTCATGATGAGATGGAGAACTTCCCCCTTTGGAGATCAAGAGAGAAGGTCCCCACCTGCCTCGCCAAAGCAAAAGGGGAAATTGCCATCTTTTTATATATCGATACTAGGTTCCCCAGTGAGATTTTTAGCATGGGAATGACTCCATATTACATGTGTATGTTTTCATGTCACATAGCACATCACTTCATCTCATTTGGCCGCCCCGATCCGACAAACATTTCACTTCGCTTCGGCTGCTCCGGCTTGGAGAGCATTTCACTTCACTTCGTTCGGCCGCCCCGGCTTGGAGAGCATTTTACTTCGCTTCATCTAGCAGCCCCAGCATGATGGGCATCCCACTCCATTTCAACCGACTTCCCTAAGCCGATTGACATGACACTTTGGCTCTACTTGCACCACCATATTGTCTTGCATGTGTGTTTGCATTTTTGCATGTTGTAGCACATATGCATGAATACATTATTGCATCCCGTCTTACATCTGTATGTTTGCATGATTGTGATCATATGTCTGAGTTGCACATTCCCTGGTGTGCCCACCTTTACATTTATTGCCTTATTGGCAAACCTCCTATAGCCTTTACCACCACGACATCCCCATCTTTCTTGGGTCCCTGTCGTCACACCATGCCTACTCGTTACAGGTCACTGCCTCATCGGCATACCTCCTGGGGCCGCTGCCACCAAGGCATGTCTATCTTCTTAGGGCCACTGCCACTATGGTATGCCCACATTTGTTTTTACTGCCTTATCGGCATACCTCCTGGGGCCGCTACCACCACGACATGTCCATCTTCTTAGGGCCAATGACACTATGGTATGCCCACCTTAGTTTTTTTTGCCTTATCGGCATACCTTCTAGGGACGATATCACCATGGCATCCCCATCTTTCTGGGGCCCCTCCCGTCACGTCATGCCTACTATTTACAGGTCACCTCCTTATCGGCATACCTCTTGGGGCCGCTGCCACCACGATATGCCCATCTTTTTAGATCCACTACCACTACATTATGCCCATCTTGGTTTGAATCCCTGCCCCATGGTATAATCATCACTTGTGTTTTGATTAATCATCTACATTTGCATGTTTGCATGGATAGCGAGCCAGACCCGTTAGGACAGTGACTCCCGTGTTGGTCGCAATGCCTTAATGAGCATTGCTTACTAGGTTAATCCCGATGAGCAATGCTAGTTAAGTCATCGAGACTGACATGAGTATGACTATGCTAAGAATCCAATGAATCTAACTGGTGTCATCCCCTTTCGTGACACTCTTTAGATTCTTTGGATCCTTAGGATGTGACCAGTAAAGTGACCCCATCAAAGTCATACCATGCCTAGACTTACCTCGCACTTAGATACTAAGTTGATGCACTTTTCATTAGATGGTGTGCTTGGCTAGGATTTATGATGTTAGGTAGTCTTTTTGATGTCTTGCTATTGTTCTCTGCTGGATTGGTTGCCCTAATCAGCATCTTTCTTTTGCATTGTCCTTCTGGTGTGACTGCATGTTGCATATGTATGGTAGTGTGTTAGGGCGTTCTTCTGTAGGGAGCCATGCCTATTTATATGCACACACACAGATACCGCTCTGGGGGAGCAAATAATGATTTATAACCCTTTTGCTTGCAGATGTTATTAGCTCCTCCACTTTTAAGGCATGACTCAGGATACGTTATTTGCATGTGAGTTTTCTCGCTGACACTTATTTTCATGCAGGATTGAGACTTTTTCTTTTCCCTATGTACTTTTAGAGTCTAGGAGAGTCATGTAGCATAAATAAGATATAGGTACGGGTTTCGAGACGTTAGCGCGAGAACCACGTGGAGGGGACCGGGAGCAGATGCTCAAGCCCTGTATCTTAATTATGTATTTTATATTGATGTATAGAATTAGGACCAACCATGTATATGCGGAGTCCGACCACAATTTTCTTTTCTAGGATATGTTGTCAACCCAACGACACCGACCTGTTTATTATTTTGATTTGACTTATTTTATTTTTTTTCTTTTTGTATCATGTTGCATGTCTGCACTTGCATGTATTTTTCTTATTTTCTTTATGTGTTTTATATGGGGTTTCACAATACATCATAGGCTCTTTAGGACTTAAATTCCTAATTTTCTGCAAAATCCTAAAAAATATTTAAGATAATTAAACTTTAGGATTAAAATAGTCAGGATTTAAAAAATTGCAACATATACTTTCTTGCATATATTAATAGAGCCTCGACAATGGTTAGGACAGCTCTAGAGAACTGCATTCATATTTGCATGTCCCGAGGAGGAGTCCCCATACTTTTTAACCTGATTGGCCCAACATGCTATCATATAAGTGGTTGTCTAGTACGCCTAGGGTGTTAGAAGGCTCCCCAACCCAGACGGGGTGTAAGTCCTTTTGCTTGGAGCGTTTCCAGCTTTGTAGCTAAACCTCCAGTTTCTCTTCTTTCCTGAGGCATCCTTGCCTGTTTGGCAGGTATAAGTCCCACCTCTTGGTGCTCTAGTTTATAGTCATAAGATAGAGTTTCCTTCCTTTGAACTTGGGGCTATCGAGGTTCTTGTGGATGATGCAATTCACGAATTGCTGATTAGGGAACTCAGGTTGTGTTTGGTCAACTACATTCACGAACAGGTAGACATAGGGTCCTAGTGGATTGGGATGATAGGTCTATGGTACCCCAACCTGGCTACCTCTACCTCCTAGGATTACTCTTCCTATCTTTTGACTACCCCTGTTGAGCCACTTCTGCTCCTTTGACTTCATTGGTGTCACTTTGACGACCTGATGCTGATAAGCTGCTGCTTATTTGGGATATGATGATTTGTCCTCTGTCCTTATGCTTTGGATGTGCTATGACATATTGGGATACCCCCGTTGAAGTGATTTATGTTTATTTCATAGGTTTCGTGAGTTGAGAGACTGCTACCCATTTGGACATGGGAGATTCATTCTCCAGACGATGGTGCAGAGTGAGCATTAAAGCATCAAAACTGTTCCATACGAAATAATCACCTTTTGATAACCTATACCTAAGGTTCATAATGATAAAGCGAAACTCCTTCCATCAAGAGTCTTCTTGTGTATCCTCTGAGATGTAACTAACTAGTAGGAATACGTTCCTCTATAAGACTTTTGACCCGAGAACAAAAAATGTTCTTTTTGGTTCTCTAGTTACGTGTAGCTTACATAGAGATTCTGCTTATGGATGTTGTTTTTTCTCTTATTGAGGAACTTCAATATGATTCTGTTTGGATGTGTCAGCACTATTTTTGTTGTGGGGTTGCCCGTAAGAAGTTGTCGGTCACCAGAATTGAAATCCCATCCTCTGCCTCGAAAGAACGTTTTAATTTACATATAGATTTAAGTTTAAAAAAAATATGAAATCAAATTGACCCCATATTTTTCGTAGTTTAAATGAAAGAGTGTTGTACCTCAAACCTAATATCTATCCCGAAGGATAAACACAAGACTTGTGGATGAGGCTCGATCAAATAAACTAAGAAATATATGACATTCGTTTGGTGTGCGAAATCATTTTATTTATCAACGATTTTTTCTATTTAATATGAAGAATTAAATAGGGTTTATATTAAGCTAGGTTCGGACAAGCTTCCTATAAGGGCATGCCCCTATAATTAATTACATCTTAGATAACCGAAGTCATCTAAGAAAACTCTCGATAAAAATCAGGGAATATTATCTTCAAGGAGTTCAAAAAGATAGGACTTTTCAACAAAATCAGAGAAAGAGGTGTGAAATGGAATGACTCAAATTTGGATCATTTTTTTAATCTAAAGGAGGAAGAACTAGGGGATGTCATGGATCCGGAGGAGAACCTTAGTGACTTCCCAATCTATCATATTGTTTGGCTCAGTTTTGAGAAGAAATTATTTGAGTATTTCATCCTGTAAATTTTATTTGTTTAGGGCTTACATTTGTGTGAAACAATCACACAAATAGCCTAGAAGATGTGAGAGTTTAGGTCGTGACAAGCGACAACCTCAGAATCTTAAGATGAGCTAGGACTTATATTGTATAGTAGAGTTGTACAAAGGCCTAAAGATAAGGTGAGGATTTATGTTGCATAAGCAAACAATCTCAAAATCCTATGGCTTGTTCTTTTAGTTATAAGGAAGGAAATTGGTTTAGTTGGGAAAGACATATTTTGCTGTTGAAGATGGTCGTGCTGTCCACAGTGTTAGCTCCATGCTCCTTACGGTGACGAGTTTAAGTTTTCTAGGGTGTCAAGTTATGTTGTCAAATCAGATGACCCTATGGTTGAAGTTCTTTAAATGTTATGGGGCAAGTTAAAGTTGATTAGAGAGGCACCAGTTAAGATCCTACGGTTCCCTCATTCCGGTACCACTATTTTCTATTGGATTCACTTAGTTCAAATAAATTTACTAAACTCAACTTAATGAGTTTCATACTTTCATTTAGACCGTGGGAAGCCTCGTTAGCAACCGTAGGTTACCTCCTTCAAGGGATTCCTGATCATCTGATAGAGACATCTTAATTTAGTTGCAATTGTTGCTTCATGATGTTTGTGATTGAATTTTGAGTTATCTTATACTTTGATTGTTGTGGCAGTGAATTTTATCTTGGTTGATTTTAGATTTGATTTTGGTTTTGGTTTTGGTTTTGTGGCTATCCTAGCAGTTTTGGTTTAGACACATTGGAAATCTTAAACTTGCTACGACGAGGAGCTTGGAGCTTGCATTGTGGGCAACATGGTCATCTTCAACAGTAAAATATGTCTACGCTAGCTAAACCAGTACTTAGAATTAAATAACAATTCATAGGACTTCGAGGTTGTTTGCTTATGCAACATAAATCCTCGACTTATCATTAGGCTTTTCTATGGTTCTGTTATATAATATAAGCCCTAAATCGTTTTAGGATTTTGTGGTTATCGTTTTTTACGACTTAAATCTTCACATTTTCCAGGCTATTTGTGTGATCTTTTCACATGAATATAAGCCCTCATTAATAAAATTGGCAGGGTGAATTATTCAACATGTATATTCTCCAAAATTGAAGCTAAGCAGTAGGACAGTTTGGGAAGTCTCCGAGGTTTTTCTTAGGATCTATGACATCCTCTAGTTCTTCTTCGTTTAGATTCCAAAATAAAATGTTCAAAATTTGAGGCATTCCCCTTTCACACATCTTTTCTGATCTCGTTGATAAGTCATATTCTTTAGAACTCCTTGAAGATAATATCCCCTGATTTTTATCTAGTATTTTCTTAGGTAAGCTCGACTATTTATGAAGTAATTAACTATAGGGGCTTACCCTTATAGAAGCTTTTCTAGACCCAGCTTAATATAAACCTTATTTAATTTTTTGTATTAAATAGGAGAACTTGTCGGCTTATAATAAAAATAGTTTCGCAGACTTAAACGGATGTCATACAGTTTTTAGTTTATTTAATCGAGTCTTACCAAGAAATAGTGTTTTTATCCTTCCAGATGGATACATTACTTGCGGTATTTGGATCGTTTATTTAAACTAATGAGAATATGAGATCGGTCTAGCCTTGTATTTTCAAAATTCAAAATACTATTTTTTTCAAACTATATATATATATATAATTAAATTAAAATGGAAGTTGGGATATCCACCCTCGCAACCAACAACTTCACAACTCCCAACTGTTTAGTGTCGACATAAACATAAACTTTTTTAGATGTACTTCTTATTATGTTGTTGTTATGCAATAGGATAGAAAAAATTTAGCAAAGCCTCCATCTCTAACTCTCATGTTGAGTTTTCAATTTGATCACAAGATAAAATATTTTTAAAGACCTTAGTAACCAAACCATAATACAAAAAAAAATATATTTTTTATTCTGGTTTCAGAAAAACCTCCGACTACATCATAGGGATTATGTAGGAATACACATGATAAGAAGTTTTAGGTTTGTAAAATAAGTCCTGAAGCATAAGTATTCAAGGAGATTATTAGCAGTCCTCATAGGGGAAATCTTCAATTGTAAGAGAGAAACTAGGCCACTAGGCAGCGGGTGAATCACTGTAACCTGACGCGTAATAATTATATGGTTGGGAGGGTCTATAAAAAGGGCACAATAAGACTCAATAAAGGAAATGAATGAGTCTAAAAGGGATAGAACAATAGATAAGTTGAAGAAAAGAGAAATGTGTAGAGATAGTCTAATTAAGGCTTCATGGGCTCTTCCTTCAAGACTATTGAGACCCTAATCTATAAGTCGTAAAGATAGTAGATTCAACCCGGTTGGGACTCTCTTTATCATTAACTCATGCATTGTATCATCCAAAGAGATTCAATTGCCCCAAATTTAAGAGAACAAAAGAACTAAAAATTATGGCTCTATCTCGATAAAAAGATGTAACAGAGATTATTCCTTTTAAGAGTTTGGATAGGAGACCTACATAAAAAGGAGTTATCAATGGTCTAACTACTAAGCTAAGCCATAAGGGCTTAGAATCCCATCTGTATTGAGAAAGCCTCTAACACCCTATATCTCATTAAACAACCAAAAAATTTTAAAAAACATTGATGGTCATATTTGTTGTCACCGTCATCAGTCTTCATTCATGTCGATTGGATTTGACATCTTCGTCGTTATCATGGAGTGACCAATTTGTTGCATTTTAAGCAGCCCTTTTATCCAAATAATTCTTCATCTCATATTATATGGATGAACTAAGAGGTGAGAAGTCAGAGGACTAAGGTAGGCACTAATAGAAACAAACAAAAGAAGTGTCTGAAAAGCCTTCATAAAGGTGAATGTTTGCATTGATAGCTTTAAAGCTTATGTATGGAATGCTTTAAGGACACAACTGCGAAGGAGACCCTATGAAAGCTAATATCCAGAGAATTGAAGTTCATGTTCATGTTTTAGAGTTTGCATTCTCCTATAATATACAAGCCCCTATAGTTAATTACATCTTAAGGTGTAAAAACTACTTAAGAAAACTCTTGATTATGGTTGTGATTTGTTTTAAGAAAAATCAAATGTTATTGCCAAAGAAAGGAACGTCAAAGTCCTTGTTGGACTCATATTTTATGAGGTCTAATTCTCTTCTTTAGAATCCTAGGATTTAGACATGGAAATTTTTGTTGAATATCCTAGAGGAATTGTGGTGGAACCTACCCCATAAAAATTCTAAACACTTCTTGACTCTTCTTGTGGAGTCTCACATTGGTGGTCCACAAGTCCTCATTTTCACTTGAGATGGGTAATACTAACATGTGAAGACATAAGAATGAGTTTCTATATGATCATGAAGCCTTAAGACAACCATGGGTGGCTTAGTCTTGCACACACACTTGCACCCACCTTAACACATCCAAAGCCATCCATTTACTTAAGTTGACTTATCTATCCCTTGGAAGCCCATAACACACTTCCTAACTCTTTTGAGGCTCATGTGGGTGGTCTCAAATGCCAAACCATTGGTTAAGAGGACTAAGACCAACATGTGGAGTCAACAAATTGAGTTCTTACAAGGACCATATAGATTTAAGAAGGCTTTCATAACTTGCATGCTCACATCACCCAATTGACCACAAGTCCACCCTAAAATCAAAATTTGCCCAAAATATCCCTAAATAACAAAAAAACCCTAAATTGACAAAATATCCAAAAAATTACCAAAATCCCTAATTTTCCTCAAAGGCCAATGAAAACCAGTCTTAATCACCTAGTTTAACCAAAATTTACCAAAGGGACCAAAATGCCCTTTAACCCCCAAACTTTTCAAAATTCTCAAAGTTCTCGAATTTTCACAAAAATCACCATTAAACCAATCTTAATTACCCAAATGCTCCAATCCCACCAAAATTGACCAAATCATCAAAAATCCCCAAACTACCAAAATAACCAATTTTTTTAATCAAAGTCCCTAATGGCCCTCATGTTTTACCAAATCCATTCCAAACCAATGAATTCCAAATCCAAATTCAATTTTTCCAAAAACCAAACCCATGCCCAAGGCTATTCAAATTCAAATTGAAGCTCACCTAAGTACATCCTAAATCAAAGTCCATTGGGCCCTTCTGTAAAGTCCAATTTCACAAAACTTATGTCATAAACATCATCATTTTAAAATTCATCAAACCCATGGTTGATTTAAATCCTCACTAAATCCTTGCCATAATTTATTACCCATGAACCATTTTTATAAGCCCACCATACCATTTCCAAAAGCCCATAAAAATAAGCTCAACTTCTAATTCTTTTGAAATGAAGAGTCCACATGACAAAATTATTTCATCGTCCATTCAATTAAATTAAACCATACACCATGGTATTTTTAGGAATCATGAGAACACCATTTAAAAATCACCTAAAATTCCAAAAATCCCTCTTCATGCATATTAACCAAGCCTAATTAAAGCCATGAAGCCACCTCCAATCCACATGGAAGTTATGCGAGCCATTATCATCTTACTATGTGATGTGCTCGCCATTTCTTATAAATTGTGTTATTTTTGTTTTTTATAATGTTCTTATAATTCTTTCTAACTCAGAATTTTAAGGTACTAAATCTTCAGATTCCGAACTGCGCATACAAAAGTAAATGTCAGAAAATAAAATTAAACAAAACAGTAACAAATATATATTTTTTTCTTTTAAAAAATATTTTTAAAAGTCAAGCAAGTACTTACATATATAAACAACACTTCAACTTTCCTAAAATAAGTATATAGTTCAAATAAAATTTCTAAGTCAAAAGTTCTGTCGCTTGCCTCCTTCCCCCAGCAACGACCCAAAAACCCCTAACACTGTAATATGATGTACTTGCTTTGTGTATATCTTCTTTAATTTTAGTCCTTGACAAAGGCGTGAAAAGCTTGACCCTCATTCCGTATCAATAATATAATTTTATTTTTTTATAGTGCTACTCCTAGTGATGTAGGTATTAAATTTTCTAATTATTGATTTCAAAGCTTCACTAGGTTTGAAACGCAAATGCATGTATCATTCAAGTAATATATAATTTTCCTTTAAAACCTAGTATCAATCCCATAGGGAAGGTGAAAACTCTTTTTCTTACTTAGTAAAATCTTACTTAAACTCCAGAAATTTATCTAGGAAACAAGGTTGCAAGTTTATGCATAAATATAAGTACTATTTCCTAGTAATTTAGTTTTGAAACTTAAAGAAAATGCTAGATGATTTTAAACTAGTTAAATATAATAGATTTCAAATTACGTAAAAAGTATTTCCCCTTGCAATGAGATCATAATCAGTATAGGAATCAAATGTCTAAAGGTTTAAACATAATTTTATGACAAATAGGAGCAAACTTATTTTTTACCCTCTTTAGAGTGCATGAAGATCATTGGCTAACCTAGAGTTAATTTCTTAAATCCTTGGTTATTTTGGGTGGTTCTAGCTTGTCACTCTAGATTACCCATTGTGCCCATAATTTTTGGACTAACCTAGCCTTAAGTTCTAAAGTCTAAATCAATAGGTTCTAGCCTGTCAGAAGCACCAATTTACGCCCATCAAAACTTATCTCCTTATCTATTTGCACTAACCTTTGGACTACCTTATCACCCACTAGATTAATATGATTCTTACTAATTGAAGAATGCATAGGCCTCAGAGCCATTACGGATTCTTAGCAAGTTTTAACATATTAATTGACTATATTGAATAGGTAAATTAAGTATGAATTAATGAATCATCACAAGTATGGAATAAGATTAATCATAAAAAATTCTAATCCTAAACAAGATTATTTTTTATTGCAAGGAAAAAAGATAAAGAAAACTACTCAAGCTTTCAAGGGTTAACACGATAAAACATGATTTATATTAAAATTCAAGTTTACTAATTAAAATAGAACTCAAATAAAAGTATAAAGTACTTATATTAAACTTCTCCCTAAAAAATCCTCTAAAGTTCCTTTGATGAATTCTCAACTCTCCTTAAAATTTAACTCCAAAAGACTCTCACCACTAACTAAGAGCCCCCTTTTTGACATATCTTGACTCCTTTTATGATAACTCTACAAATCCGTAAGAGTCACTTCAGATGCCCTTTCAAAATTCATCCAAATCCAATGAATAATAATTCAAACTGATTCTGGCACCTAGGCGCCAACCTTGTAGAAGCCTTATATAACATGGTGCTGAGACACCAGATCTTGACGCCATGATTTTGGGCTCTTTTTTTGCACACACAGGGTCTAACCTAGGCGCCAGTTCAGTTTGTCCTCCTTTGCTTCATTTAACCTAATTTTGCTCCATTTTTGCTCTTATTTCTCCAAAAATCTATCTCTTGTACCTATAATAAAAAATAAGCAAAATACATTCCATTAAAGCGCAATATCATTAAAAACAAGCATAAAATGTATATATAAAAGTAACACATTTTTAGGCATGTCATTAGACAACAAATTATTTAGGTTTAATTTAGGTTGAACTTAGGATTTAGGGTCTTGCTCTAATGTGGTTTAGACCTAAAAATTTAGTTAGGTCCAATTTGTATGGGACCCAGAGTTTTAGGGTTAGGTTCAATTTGTGCTGAACATAAAGTTAAGATTAGGTCTAGTTTGAGTTAAACCCAAAGTTTATTTGATATGATGTGTCTTCTATGAAGATTAGATATTTCTCTATTCTTACATGATTTTTTTTTCATTCTTCTATTTTTTCATATGACACGTATTGGATTGGAAACAAGTTTAGGGAAGGAGTTTTGCATGTCCATTTGGCTGAGAGTAATTCATATGTTTGAGCTATGATTATACTTTTTTAGTAGTCACTCATGATAACTGTTTAGATAATTTAATAAGATTATATAATGACATTATTAGAATGGTTAATACATATTAAAAAGGGATTATAGTTATTTGACCAATAAACGAGTCTTCCACTTTAACAACTTTTACTTAAATCTTAAAATGTCCTTAGATAATTAAAACATTGTAATTATAATACAAGTATTTAACTAAAGATTTATGTTTTAAGTTGTTAATTCAACCCATTTGAATAAGTCTTGACTCTTAAATGAATTATATATTTCAAACTTCACATTAAGAAGTATTTAAAAATTATCACTTAGAGAAGATTGGTTCTTTAAAATTCTTAAAATAAATATACTAAACTAGATATAGTAATTCTAAGTGATATTAATGATTTTGGGCCTAAAATGAAGAAGAAAAAGAAAAAGAAAAAAATGCACTAAGTCAAAAGAAAAGGGAAAAAAAGTGCCCACTATTCTTTGTGAAGAATCTTGAAGTTGAGCATAAAAAATAATAATGGGTGCCTATATGATTTCTTAAGAAAGAAGACTTAACAAACTCTCTTAATGAGACACTTATGATATTATATACAGAAAAAATTGAAGTAATTTTGGGTTGGTTAATTGATTATTAACTGATTTGAAAATGTCATTAGAAAATAAAAATATTTTAATCACACCAAATTAAGAGTTTTGAGGTCTGCTTAAGATCAATAAGAGAGGAATTAAAAAAAGGGCTAGGTTATTAGATATTAATGAAAATCCGACCCTTAAATAATATTTGCATGTCTTTTATTTCATTTTAAAAATCTAGTTAGAAAATTAATAAGCTCCACATGAGAGCTATGATTATCATTTGAATCTCAGCTAGATATGAGATTACTTGAGGGAAAATAATAGGTATGTATGAGAAAATTTGATACGATATAAACTTGTGTGATTTTTTTTATTTAAATATCATATTTTATTTCCTATTTATCAGGATCTTACACTTGTGAAATATTTTTTTGTGATATTTTACAGGTTCTTAAGATTCCCAACAAGTTACCAAGCCAAAATACGAAAGCCCCTAACCTAGAGGGTAGACATAATTATGTTGATCTTGGACATAATAAAGCCATATCCTTTATTAAGGCAAGATAATTTTGTCAGGTCTTAGCGTAACTACGGTAGCCCTGGCATACAAATGTTGGCTACGAGAATCAGTACGCCATTGACAGCCTAAGATTATTTTGGCATAATTTAGCATGATGAATTTGCTAAGTGATATAAAAGGAGATACTTTAGGATGTTCTATAAGAGGTGTGCAGATTTGGAGAGGCTTCTTGCAGTAGGAGTTAGTGTTTTACTTAAATCCGAAGGGTTTTCCTTTTCATCTTTTAGGGGAGATAACTTCTACGGTGATTTTTGCTTTATATTCTGAAATTGTGTGTGTGTGTGTAAGAGAGAGAGAGAGAGTGAGAGAGAGAGAGAGAGAGAGAGAGAGAGATTGAATGCTATTGTGTGAGTGAGATTATGGATATTTCTCAGTGTACGATGAGGCCTTAGTGTATTTTGATGTGGACTTGGCTTGGTAGTAAGCTTATTTTTTTCCTACACTTGTTTCATCAGTGTTTGAAATAAAATCCTCCATGCATTTCTATCTCATGTATCATAGCTAATACATTTTCATGCTCATGTGTTGTAACATAGGCTTTCTCTATTTTTTCTTACTATGAGTTTATCCCATGAATGCTTATGTGCTTTTTAACTATGCATGTTGTGTGTTAAACTTCTTGTTGTTGTTACTCCTAATTTGATCAATAAGATGTTAAAATTTCCAATGATCAAGGACTTATAAACATCGCATAGTGGAACAAATTTGTTAACACTCAATAGCCTAGTGAAATAAACACAATGCCATTAAAAAACTACAACATAGTCAGGGGATTTGTGTATTCATGAGAAATGTTGCTTGCTTAAGTCCCTCTTAACTATACAATGATTGTAAACTCTTCTTATGACCTAGACATAGGCTAAGCAGAATTGTGTCCCTCGTTGTCAAGTATCACATAGGGAAACTCATAAGAAAAATATTAAGAACACTATACAGGTGTCATGGGTCCATGAATCTCATCACCTCTCAAAAACTCAAATTTTCACTATGAACTTCTTGCTATTTTATTTCTTGTTTTTATACAATTTACCCTTTCTCTGAGAATTGATAGATTTTCATCCTTGCATTTAAATCACTTCAAACTAGATTCAACGGTGTAATACACTAGGACATCCCTTGTTATGAAAATTTTGAAAACTATTCTCATGGGATCGATACACGAATTCATTATCCATATATTACTTAATCAACTTGTATACTTGCATGATTGACCGATCTGCCATATAACAAATTTTGGGCATAAAGTAGCCAAGCCAATATTAGGCATAGCTATGTTAGACGACATATTTACACAAAGTAGCCGTGTAGGCACACTACGGTTTCTTCGACTCTTGGCTTCAAAATACAAAGCACTTGGAATATTTACATTGAGGAGAAACGTAACCATGTCGCATGCAACTTGTCTCGTATTTCGGTTCTTAAGTTCTCGATTCAGAGCGACATCTTGATATATGTGCTTGGTAAATCTTGAATGTTTTTCTATATAAGCAATGAAGTTCGAGAGAGGATTTTGGAGCATGTGATTTCTCTTGAGTGATCAAGGGAGGATTGGAGCGGTATTCTTTTAAGTTCTAATGCAGAGAAACAAGATCATAGTGGTGTAAATGCATTTTTTTTTTCTTTCATAATGAAAGTTTGGTGTGGTGCGGTTCCATGGTTTTTTCTCGTTCTCAAGTTTTTCCGCATTAAATTTTGGTATGTTTTTCTCTAATTGTTTTGTTATGCAATTATATTTGATATTTCGTTTTGGATTTGTTAAACCAGTGTGATCCTATTTTCACGATACGATTTTGATTGTAAATTAATTGAAGGCCTTGTTATTTCTACCCCAACAGACCCTACCTAATTTTGTGGGCATCGACAACTAACCCTTACGCATGAGTTGAAGAATCTCTTATTAAGAGTCCTTCATTCTATGCACTCGGTATTCCAAAGATGAGCTTGCAGTGCCTTCTCCAGCAGGATGCACCTTTCGCGACGGGAAAAATGTAGATGCTTGACGTCCCTTGCTTTCAGATTGTTCCTTGGAGTGGTGGGTGCTAAAACAGGATGTCATTGTTATGAGTATTACATTTATTGATAATGTCGTAAGTTTTATAAGTTCTTTGATCATTTGATGACCATTTTAATTTTGCATTGGCTTGGAAGGAGTGAAGGAACGAAATAAAAAGAGCAAGAGAGATCTAATAAACGAGTAAAACATACGTGAAATGAAAAAAAAAGAATGTAAATATATATATCATGTATTTAATTTTAGGACAAGTGAACAATTATTCTATGCGACATTGAATGGTGGTAAGATTCATCATATATTTTTATTGGTTTATTTTTACAATAATTCTGCCATGAAATCATTTATTATGACCTCTCAAGGCAACTTTCATTAAGATCTACATCTAAATATATATTTTAAATATTCAATATAAAATTAAATTAAAAAGTTTTGCTGGACTTAACGATAAAAATAGCTTCGAAAATATTGAAGAATCGTATGTTCTGCTTAATAATTTCTCTCGGTTTCGTGCTTGACCAAAAAGTCTAAATCCTAGTCTGGTCAGAAGAAGATAAGAGCCGTTAGCGGCACAAATTCTCCGTCCCATATGGTGCAAAAAGTCCTTGCTGTTGGTATTCTCATAACCTCGTCTATAATTTGTCTTTTTCCTTTTATCTAATGTACACATAATTCACATTATATTGAATTTTTTCACTTTTTTTTTTCAATATTACATATATATATATATATATATATATATATATATATATATATATATATATATATATATATATATATTATCGCGCCACGTACTCAAGTCAGTTGGTCGGACATCTTCTTGTCAGTTGTAAGTCTCCTCTGGTCTGAGATTCGATTCCCCCCGATGGGGAATGTGTTACTCGAATTGTTAGACGTCTCGGGGATGGTCGAGGCTCATATAATAACCTCAGGACATTCCTTTTTAAATANTATATATATATATATATATATATATATATATATATATATATATATATATATATATATATATATATATATATATATATATATATATAATTATTTTCTTCTCCCGTGAAGCAACGTTTTCTTGGTTTAATCAGATAACATCTTAGTCCCTGCACTTCAACGGCATCCATCAATCAATTATAATTTTACTTTATATCAATGATAAGGTTGTAACATTATTATATATTTTTATTGTTATATTATTTGTCATTCAAATTAAAGGTAAAGCCAAAAGTAGGCCCGTCAGCCAACCATGGTTAGTACAATTATCAACATCTAATAGAAGGAAGTATTAGTATTAGCTTAGCTCTGCTCAGTGAGTTTGCTTTTGCTGATTTTTATGAAGATTTAAACGCAATTTAAATGAACTATGTTGTCACTTGGTAAAACGTTTTAAAAAAAAAAGAAAAGAAACTAAAGAAAAGGAGAAAAAGGTCACTATTTGCGAGAGTAATAAAATACAATAGATAATAGTTTTCCTTCTGCAGAACTTTTCTTATTAATTAGAACGGCCTTTATTAGGCATTCATATCAAAGGAAACAAATAAAGAAATGGACAACTTTGACCACTAATGTCATCTTGACATCTATCACCATAACTTGGCAACTAACTTCATAACATGGCAAATACCAGTTGCTAAACAATAAATAAATAAAAAGAAACAAGCTTCAAAAGTGTGCTTAAAGACCAAGGCTAAATAACTAAGAAAATAATAGACTTAATAAAATTTTACAAGATTACTCAACAATTCCTCTCTTAAAATGAAAGTGTTCAATATCCAGTTTAATAAACTCTCCATACACAGACACCAAGTAGTTTTCTAAGCTTTTGAAACTTGGGCGACCTGAGTGGCTTGGAATATTAGCAAATTGATCTTCACTTCTGCAATGAATAAGATCAATGACTCCTTCCATGAGTTCTCTCAAAAAAAGAAACATCACATCTAATGCTTTCTTCTGCCATGTAGAACAAGATATTTGAAGAGTTTGTCGCTAACTTGTTGTCACCAAAAGTTACAGTTGTTCCAACTAGCTTACGATGTAGCTCTTCAAAAAATTTTCTCAACCAAATTGTCTAACAAACATAAGTTGTTGCACTGACAAGTAAACTTTGGTTCAGTTGTTGATTAAGTAATAATTGCTTACTTCTTTGAAGGTCACGAAACAACTCCATAGCCCATCATAAAAACATGACTTGATGTGTTTCTTGTATCATCTTGATCTCTAACATAACAAACTAAATTTGCATTATCACCTTTCAATAATATAACCCAAAATCAATTGTACCTAGCATGGTTGTTTATTTTTTTTTATTTTTTTTTTTGTTTTTTGTTTTTTGTTTTTGCAAAAAAGATACATTTCCTCTAGGTATTCCACATATCTACTTATAAGACTTGCAACATGCATTAAATAAATTCTTGTTATAGTCAATTACACAATGCTTCCCACAATTTTATTATATAGTGTTGTCAAAATTTCTTCGTTTAAAGTCATTCATCCGCTTCAAACCAAATTCAGTTGTTGTGCTAACAGAGTTGTAATTCTTCATTAGAAACTTGTCTAAAATATATCTTGCATAAATTTCTTTTAAGAAAAAAAATGCCAGCGGGAGTTTGCTCCACTGCAAGGCCAAGAAAGTACTGCATCATTGAGTGCTTAAAATTTTAAGTAGGAGCAGTAATTTCAAGTATAAATTAGATCATCCACATATAAAAAAATAATAAATGATTTTCCTCCATCTCTAATTTTAATAAAAAGTGTATGTTCGCATGGACATTATAAAAATCTTCCTTTAATAAATATGCTTCAATGTAAATATACAAAGATTGTGGAGCTTGTTTTAGTCCATTAAGAGCCTTTTTTTTAATTGATATACTTTATGCTCATTTTCAATCTTAATATAACCAAGTGATTGATCAATAAATAACTCTTCTTCTACATCTCCGTGCAAGAATGTCGATTTTACGCACAACTGATAAATATGTTATGAGTTTTAAACTCTTAAAGAAGTCATCAATCTAATTGTATCCTGCCTCACTATAGAAAATACATCCATTTAATTGATCTTGGTGTCTTGTTTGTATCCTTTTACTACTAAACACACCTTGTACTTAGGAACTGCCATTCTTCTTCAACCTCTTCCTGTACATCATAACAGTGATCAATTTGGCCACCGTTTGAGTTGAAACTAGGCCTAAAAAATTAATAATCAACACAAGTTCATCACACAACTAGAGTCTGAGCCTAAGCTGATATTGGTCCTAATAAAAGATAAGCTCACATAATAAAAATTATTGGGCCTCTCATCCTTCTTGGTGGTCTACAGGCGGATGAATGGGGCATACACAATGGCTACTTGGTGCTCTACACCTGTGATTTGAGTCCATCATGGTCCATGGGATATGCCTGACTGAAGGGGCGCGACCAAAGGAAGCACGAGCATAAGAAGCTTAAGTGGAGGAAGCCATGCGTGATGAAAAGTGAGAGCAATGATAGAAGAAAATGACAAGATTAAAACCTGCAAGGCAAAAGCATATGCTTTTATAAGGGAAAAAAATGAGAATCGCTTAAAAATGCACAGGGGTAAAAAGGGAAACAAATAATGAAAATCAAGAGAGTATAACCGATATCACATCTTAAATAATAAAATAGAAGTCGAAGCATCAATATTTTATAAAGAATTTATCATTATGAAAGTTGGTACATCAACATGAAGAAAGAAAACTTATTAATGCAAGGATCTGATATGACCTCAAACATGAGGTAGCCCAGTCGAATGAGCGTCTTCAACACAAACTCTCATCCAAACCTAAACTGTCTCAGCCAACCTGAATCAATTTGGGCCTAAAGAACCAAATTTTGTTATGTAGAGCTTTCACTATAAGAAGAGCTTCAAATATCTTCCCAACTTAGCCTCATGTTCTAGGCTGACTAACCTAGCCATGCAGTCAACCAACTAAGTAGGAATCACGACATCACCATGTGCATGGGGATTGCCATCCAAAAAGCATATCGTCTCAGGATCTATCACAAGTTAGTCGTCTTGTCCCTCCTCGGCCTAGGCGCCACCTCTGCTGGCAATCTATTCATCCTTAACTCTTTGATCAGAACTTCCAATGCTTTTGCTCAGTAACTCATTGCTCAAGAGTAGAACCCAAAGCTCATTCAAGTTTAAGGTAGAAGGTTCATCGAGTTCATAGTCTGAAAACATAAAACCCATGGAATGAACCTTAACAAGTAATAATCAACCATAGTGAACATATATCATCCTTACTCATCGCTCTTAAACGCTCAAACACATCTGATAAAGAAGGAGCATATGAATCATCATCTTAAGCCAGTTGAATGCTCTGTTATGGAATCCCAACAGAAGCTGATACACCCACTAGTCCTCCTAGCCTAAGGATGACAACAACCTAATTTGGTTCAAGGATTCTGGTACCTACTCTAGTAGTAGCAGTAGTCAAGTTCTATGAAATGTGAGGAGCATTCTTTGGAGGCATACAAGGAGACTCTAGAGAACCAATGGAATAACATTATTAGAGGCCTAGATGGTGCCATCGAGGACCGTTGGGAGGATCCATGTTGGTTGGTGAACAATCAACACAATCGAAGGCATTAGTGACACCCTCTGTGACCACTCAATAAGATCTCTAATAGTTTGTTGATGGAGCATCCTGATTATACTTCAATCTGCTACATCGCACACACTTACTAAACACAATCATAAGGAGTTTTTGGTTGAGACATTAGCTTGGGCTGCATTAAGCTTCTTCATTGGTTGAATTTTATATTGAGGACAACAAAGTTAGTCCGATAAACTAGAGCTCAATAAAATTCTAGGAAAGTCTTGTCGAACTATTTATAGGAGCACGAGACATAGAACTCAATGGATTATTTAAAGCTTTAAACATTTATTGTAGATCTAAGAAATAATTTTTTGAATCTATTAATTATTTGGCTCTTATGACATCATGACTTCCTAAGATTTGAGAAAATCAGTGAATTAAATATGTAAATAAGAAAATGTTTGTATCCTAAATGGTGTTGAGATCAATGGACGTGATTAAATAAAGACGGGCAACAAAAATGCTTCTCTAAGTGGCCTAGAGGTTACCACAAGAAAGCTTCAAGGGATTAATGCAGACACTAAAGAGCCAAGGAATTGTGATAGGTTAAGAACACCAGAGGCCAACTGTCATAAAGTTGAACAAACTCTAAGGCCAAACGGTGACAACAGATGTATGGAAGATTGATGTAGACTGTAATTATCGGTCTAGACGGCAGATCACAAGTTCAATAGACTCGACCTCCCATGTCCGACACTTGATATGGCACAGTTGACACTCAAATTCATAATTGAGTAGCTCAAAGTCGGGAATGGATGACACAGACATTTATGATCATCCTCGAGATAAATGTCAAAAGAGGAATGATATTTCGTGAAGGTGTTGTCCTTTCGAGTATTGCTGTTATAAGCGAGTGAACGAATTGAAGTTGTGCAGGGTCCTGCCTGAGCATTTTGGTGGGAATCTTTTATTTTAATGATAAGACATGTCTTTTCAGGATGGTCAACTCCTATAAATAGGAGACAATGTACAAAAAAAGAAAATATTCAACGATTCTCAATCCTCTATTAAGGAATCCCTGTCAATTCATTAAAATCTCATTCGTCTTTCTGAATATTATCCCTTATGCATGGCTCGAGGAAGAATAATGGTTCAACACAATTTGATAGTCTAAATTGATCCCATCTTATATTTTTTTTTATTGATAAGAAATTAAAATGATATTCTACTAGTTAGATCAATCTTGTCCAAACACTCATTTTGATTTTAAGCGTCTAAATTTTGAAGCTCTTTTGATCTCTCAAATATTTTTGAGTAGTTTAATTATATTTATAAGTCTACACTCATTTGAGCTCTAATGAAATCGCTTACAGCTATTTCCAATTTGTCTAGTCAAATAAAATTTAATGAATTGCAAACTTATCCAAAAAAGGATTTGAATGAACTCATAATTAGTTTTTAAAATCAATTATTCAAATATTTCTAAATTATTAAAGCTATAAATTATATGAGACGACCGACTAATCTCCTACGCCAGTCTGAATTCACCTCCTCAAAGTCTTAAACGGATAAGTCGAAACATAAACGATCTCTTGCCTGAAGTGTCAGTCCGCAAAAGTACAAACCAATGTGAACACAGAGCGCTTGCGTCCGAGGTCTTTCAATATAAATACATAGCTTCCGAGTCGAAGGCAGCAGAAAGTCGGCCATGAGAAACCTTTACGCTCCATTGCTTCTTCTTCTTCCTTTTCTCCACTCGGGATTTGGGCAGATTCTTTTCCAGGTACGCAAGAGAATAGATTTTTATTGCTCGAGTCTTAGCTGTTCGAATTTCTGTCGTCTCCAATCTGACTTTGGCTCGTTCGCAGGGCTTCAACTGGGAATCATGGAAACAGGGTGGAGGATGGTATAATTTATTGAAAACCCAAGTAGCAGACATCGCTGCCACTGGAGCCACACACGTATGGCTTCCTCCTGCTTCGCATTCTGTTTCTGAGCAAGGTTCTGATCCACCCTCTGGTCCATTTTTTTCACCTTTTTTTTTTTTGAGTTGAATTATAAAAAATCATTAATTTTTTATTAAGTTGGGAGAGGTAATGTATGGCGGCAATTCTTAACCTTTTTGATCTTGAAATCTAACTTAGGATCTAGTTAAGGAGGAGATATTCGGTGTGGACACGTTTGTATGAGTGTCAAGTCAGAGTCTGTGAGTCTAGTTGGTCTTTTGGGAAAACAATTTTAGAATCATCTTGAGAGCTGATTCAAAGTTAAATTAGTAAGATTGACTAATTCTACTTTCAAAATATTGATTTTTCTACCAAATTTAACTTGTCTCGTCATTTGATTTCACACTTATAAACTCTGGTGCGGCCCGAGGCCCATTCCATAAAAGCGATGCATTCACTTAATTGGAAAATTGGGAGGAAAATAAGGTCGCGGATTCGACTTGGATATTTGCTTTCAAGTTGCTAGTATGAATAATATTAAAAATAATTGTACTACTTACTGTTTAGTGAGATATCTATTTTTATTTTATATTGTTCGAATTGAATATTTGCTTTTAAGTATGTAATGGGCTACTATAAATAGATCTCTTGTACACAGCATTTTAGTATAGAGGGACTGATCATTTATTCAGAAACAGTTGTAGCACAATTATCTCAAAACCCAAAAAAGAAATAGATATTCAGCTTATCGGCACCACAATAGACTCTTAATGATCTTAGTAGTTTATCTTTTAAGTTTTCCTTCCTTGTAGCTTCTACTTTTCAAGCTAACCTTTTAAGCTATGAAGCATGGCCAACTTTCTACTATAACTTGCAGATATTTTATAAAAAAATTTGTTGAGAAATCCATTGCTTTTGCTCTAATTTGTTTTTGGGATAATTACACATAACATTTGAAATAATGCTATTTACAAAATTAACACCCAAATAAATTTTTTGAAATACGGAATTGTTATATTATTAAGTGCCACAATCAAATCACAGAAATTAAAGAAAAATATGGATTAAAATCTAATCATTCAATTCGATATTTGAGTAAGAATTTGAACTAGTATGCTAAATTTACAAAATAGTAACGTTCCGGTGTCATCTATGTAATTGGATTCCATACGGTGTCGGATTTTCACCACCTATCAAAATAAATTTTAAAAAAATTAAAATAGAGTCCACCATCATATATCTTTACTGTGATGAAAAAATCATATGAAATAAATTTTCATGTAATTGTCACTTTTTTTAAATTTAAAGAACGAACATCATTTCTATCTTGTACCTCGGAAATAAAGAACGGCAACAAAAATTTAATAAAATCGATAGTAACGGCAACAAAAATGTCGACTTTTCGTTCGCATAAAATTTTCTTATCATATTTTTACGCGCTCATTTTTTCTATCCTTTCCCTCTTGATATCTACTCTACCATTCCCCGAATTCTCAACCGACCAAAATTCCTTCTCAGGCTACTTGCCAGGAAGGCTCTACGACCTAAACGTTTCAAAATACGGCAACCAGGCCGACCTCAAATCCCTAATCCAAGCCTTCCAAAACCATGGAATCAGATCCATCGCCGACATCGTCATAAACCACAGAACCGCAGAGAAACAGGACTCAAGGGGCATATACTGCATCTTCGAAGGAGGCACACCGGATGCCCGTCTCGATTGGGGACCTCACATGATCTGCAGTGATGACACCGCCTATTCCGACGGAACCGGCAACCCAGACACCGGCGCCGGCTACCCCCCTGCGCCCGACATCGATCATCTCAACACTGACGTCCAGCAAGGGCTCTCAGATTGGATTAATTGGCTCAAAACCGACATTGGATTCGACGGCTGGCGACTGGACTTTGCCAAGGGGTATTCGGCCGCCACGGGAAAGATCTATTTGGAGAGAACGGCGCCGAGCTTTGCGGTTGCAGAGATCTGGAGCGGTCTGGCTTATGATGGGGACGGTAAGCTGAGTTACAATCAGAATGGGAATAGGCAGGAGTTGGTGAATTGGGTGGAGGGTGTTGGGGGGAAGGCGATGGCGTTTGATTTTACGACGAAGGGGATATTGCAAGCTGCGGTGGAAGGAGAGCTATGGAGGATGATTGATGGTGATGGGAAAGCGCCTGGGTTGATTGGGTGGTTGCCGGGGAACGCCGTCACTTTTGTTGATAATCACGATACAGGTTCTACTCAGAAGCTTTGGCCTTTCCCTTCTGATAAAGTGATGCAGGGCTATGCTTATATTGTTACGCATCCAGGAGTACCTTGCATTGTGAGTTTTTCTCTCTTTCAATGCCCTGAGAAAAATTTGCGTACGGAAGACATTTGTAAAGCTGCGTACATCGGAGGTTATTCAGAAGGCATTGAGGGTTATAGGTAGGTTAGAGATATGTTACAGGGGTATAACGCAGATATAGCCCTCCAATGCCCTCTGAATAACCTCCGATGTACGCAGCTATACAAACGTCTTACGTAAGCAATTTTTTCTCCAATGTCTTAGTAGTAAGCATAACTAAAGAGTGGGTTTTTTGGATCACTTTATTTATTTTTATTTATATATTGATTTAAAATAAAATATATTTGGTAATTTGATTAAAATATGATTATTTCAAAAATATCAATTTTGAAAAATATATTAATTTATTTTATTAAAACATCAAATTATATAAAAAAAACTTGTTATACAAACATATGTTTAGAAACATAAGGCAACGAACAATAAAATTAATGCTAAGTATTTTAAGTGGTTCTTTGTTTGCAAAGTGTAGCTATGATGTAGCTTAAAGCTTGTCAAAGAGCTTTTGAAGGTATATAAATTTTATTACATACTATTTTAGTTAAAATTGAAATTTAGATTAAGCAAATCTCAAATCAATTTTAATGATCTTAAGTAAGGTATGTTTTGGCCAAAGATATCTTGCAATTTATTTATCATGAACAACTCTTAAATTTTGCAGTTCTACGATCATATTTTTCTGTGGGGACTGAAGGACGAGATAAGCAAGCTTGTAGCAATAAGAACTAGGAACGGGATAAACCCAAGCAGCAAACTGCGAATAATAGCTCATGACAGCGATCTATATATGGCAGCCATTGATGAGAAAATTATAGCTAAGATTGGAACAAGACTTGATGTTGGGAATCTTCTTCCTCCTGATTTCAAATTAGCAACTTCTGGTAATAACTATGCTGTGTGGGAGAAAATATAAGCAACAATGGCCGATCTATAAATTGTCTTTGCGTATGAATTTCTTCCTAGTTGGTGTTTGAATGGTCAGCTACTTAATTTTCATAGTAATTTGGTATGCTGTGAGAGCAGGTAATAGTAATTTAATATATTGTGGCAATACTTTCCAGCCAACTATTAAGATGTATCAAAGAACACTTTTTCATTAGAAAAATGCAATTTATAGTAACCACCATAATAATACATTCAACATTTTGAAGAAAACAAGTTGCCAAATTACACTACCTAAACCATTAAGCTAAAATCAATGATGACCAATCTCTATGATTCGTGCATTTTTTTCCTGGGCATATGGATTGAAGACATAAGGATTGAATTTGAGTTAAGGCTCGAGTTGTAGCTATTTAAATTAAAAGCAACTAATAGTGAGGTGAAAGAAAAAAAACTCTGTTTTAAGGGTTCTATGTATGCTCCGTCATTCTTCTTTGATCAAAGCTCCTCCAAAACTCTAAAAAAAATTCTCACTAATGATCTACATTGCCCTAATAATAATACCATCTTTCCTTAAAAAGTAATCCCATCAAAATTTGCAATTTGTGGCTACTAAAAATGATAAAATGAGTACTCTCACATAGTTGGGCATTGGGCACCCAATTTGGGAGCTTCATTGTGAATTTTTATGAGAGATGTATTTCTTGAAATTTGTAAAATGGCATGTGAACCCAATTTTGGGTGCCTAGGTGCTTTTGTTTTTCCTCTTGGCACAACGAATAGTTGCATAGGTGTGTGCATTCACGCTCTCTGCATGTCAGATTTAGCTTGAATGGTCACAGTTGCTTTTTCTTTGTCTTGCATATAAAACCATCATTTCTTTTGCATAAAAAAAAATAATTTAGTTAGTGCAATAGGTTTCTTAAAATTAAGATTCAGATAAAATGCAATATTTGTAAAGCATCTAATTTTTACCCCTTTTAGTTCTTATAAAATTTTTCCAAGGTTCAAAATGTGCAAAGTAGATCATTTTATCAATCTTTTTTATTTTCATGAACTTAAAAGGAGTTTCACAATATTAGCAATATGCAACTTGTTATTGAGATATTTATGTTCTTCCAGATGCCTTCACTGAAGTAGATGAAGTTGAAATCTCTTTAGGACATAGGGTTGATTAAGAATGAGGCCTTCCATCAATTGAAGTGGTTATTAAGGAAGTCCCTAAACTAAATGAGGCTATTTCTATGAAGTTCTTATTAAGGAACAACTATTATTATGGGTATGCAAGCTTGATCTATAGTGTGCAGATGCATGTTGTTACCATGCAAGTATATGTGTCGATCAAGTAATATATGAATTTTGATTCTGTGTTATCGATCCCACGAGGAACAAGTTAAACATTCAAAAATTTCAATTATTAGTCTACTAATAAAAGTTTTTGTCCAAAACTTAAAAGCTCTTAAGATATTAAAGTGAGAACTATTTTTTTTTTCTGCCTGTACGGAGAAAACCTTTTTGAATTCGATAATGCAAATTCTAAGTTCATTTGCTAAATACTTCTCAGTTTAGTAATATTCAAGGACTATTACTCCTTACCCTATTCTTAGACATTAGAATCATTGAAGTCGGATATTATGGTTAAGTCCCTTTAACCCTGTAAAGGCTCCTAGGATTTCTCAATTTTATAAGTGATTGCAATCTCCTAATGACAATATTCTCATTCCAATAAAATATTGTCTGTTAACCTAATTGTTTTTTTAGTCTACAATCAATAGTCATATATCACAATTTATTTTAACATTTATTGTGGCCAACCAAAATGCAAATAGTAGTTTAAATTGACACACCAACATTACATGATTGATCTAAGCAATTTATATGGAATAAACTAGATTATCACATTACCAATTCAAAAAAGTAAGAAATCTAGTTCTTAAATATGTGTGATTAAAACACAATAGATTTCATTGAAAGTAAAATAAAAAAATTACACATATAAAGAAATGATCACACCGAGCTTTAAATTTCTTTTTATCCAAAATGATCCTCCCTTTTACAATGCACTTCCTTCTTGATTCACTTTCACACTCTCATAAATATATACTCACACTCTTGCACCCTCCCTAAGAACCTCAACTCATTGGTCTTTTCAACAAAAGCCAGCACTTCTATTCCTCGCTATGATTGAGAGCGCCCTCATGATTCAATTTAGAGTTTTTATGAATTTCTATTGGTCGAACCACCAATAAACTGCAAAGACCACCTTAAGTTAGTAATCAGCGTGGTGGCATGGATTTAAGTGATTTATTTTATGAATCTAATTCATCAATCTTGGTCTTCAGGTGCAATGACACTACTCCCTCATGCTGCATTGTATAGGTCTATATTTTTGACAGACGAGGCCTGTTTCAGGTGCTGAGGGAATTGCCTTTGTTCGTTGTGGTGCTAGCCTTCTAATTTGTCCACTTTTTTTCCAAGTTTTAGTATTTTTTCTTGTATCCTGCAAAAATACACAACATAAAATTAGAAAAAATATTAAAATGATACAAAAAAATGTTCTAAACACATTATAATGTTACACCACATTTTAGAAACTGTTACCATTGAATTACAGGTTATTGTTATAGAAATAAACTCTTTGACAAAGGTGCTTGATAATTCTTAGGTAGCAACTAAGGATGGAGTGAAAGTTTTATATGCCTTAGAAGCTATTAATAAGTATCAAATTTAATTCTCGTAAGCCTTATTTCATATCATAGATTACTAAGCTCTTAGGGTTGGACACATCTTAAAAATAAGGAGTTAGCCCCTTAGCTAGATTGAAATATCCTTAACTGTGTATTCCATAGAATAACTTCAAATATAGGTGAACATGAGCTTTTAAAAATCATCCAAATGAAGAAGTGTCGGCCGGATTTTTATTATGTTGATTTTAATGGTCTAAAAAATGATTTTTTAGATTTAATTTAATATATATAAATTTGATTTTAGAAAGGTAGTATGTTGATTTTGAAAAATAATGTTTCAATTTTAAAAATATGAGACTAAATTGATCTCATATATGCAATAGTTTAAATGATCGAGCACATCACCCCAAATGATATACATATCCTGGGGAATAGACATATTACTTGATAATGAGACTCAATTAAATAAACAATAGAATTTATGACATTCGCTTTGATCTACATAACCACCTTTTTTTATATGAGCTGACAAGTTACCCTATCTAATTTGAAAAATTAGATATGATTTATATTAAGCTGGGTTCCAAAGTTTCCTATAGAGGCAAACCCCTACAGTTAATTACATCTTAAGTGACCAGAGTCGCTTAAGAATACTCTCAATTCATATCAATGGCTGCTCTCAAGAATTCCAAAGTTCACTGTTTTCAAGACTGTACATTCGAAATTCAAAAGGGATTAGATCAAGTAGGAATAATTATTTTCAGGAATCCAAATAAATGAAAGGTAGGAGATGTCATTAATCCGAGGGAAACCACGGTAACTTCCCAAGTTATCCTGTTGTTTGGCTTTAATTTAGAAATCATATTACTTGATGTTTCATCCTTCCAATTTTATTATTTAAGGGCTTACATTTGCATGACACGATCTTACAAATAACCTAGAAGATAGAAGGGTTTATGCCGTAAGGAACGACAACCTCAGAGCCTAAAATGGGTTAGGGCTTAGATTGCACACCATAGTTGTGCAAAAGCCTAAAGATGAGTTGAGAATTTATGACGTACTGGACGGGCTACCTCGAAGTCTAATGAATTGTTATTTAATTCTAAGGAAAGATGTGTTGGTGTATATCCAGTTGCTCTCTCAAGTTGTTATTCTATTCATCCCCGTCATGCCGCCCACTGTGTTAGCTCCCACCTCCTCTTTGGAGTAATAGCTCCAGGTATTCAAGGTGTAAGATTTTAGAGTTTTCATGTCAAGTTTTGTTCTTCAAGTATTATGGCATGGGGGGGGAGGTCTAATTTTTAGTGTTCATGATTATTTATAGAAATATCAAATGGGAATGAATAAAAAAGGAATAGTTATTCTTAGAGACAAAAGGAGCGAGAAGTTGGGAATGTAACAGATCTCGAGCCAAACCTTGATGAATTCTCAGACCGTCCTTTTGTTTGGCTTTATATCTTTGAAATGATATTATTTGGTGTTTATTCCTATCATTTATTAGAATGTTATGACTTATATCTACATGATATACAATCGTGTAAATAGTTCAAGAAGGTAGAATGATTTATGTCGTACTGAATGACAACCTCAAAATATTAAAAGAGTTTAGGGCTTATATCCTAAGACATACAATCATACAAATCCCTAAAGGATAGCATGAGGATTTACGTCATGCCAGAGGAACTACCTCGAAGTTCTATGGGTTTGTGTTATTTAAAATTACAAAAAGTCTAGTTGAAGATCGCCTGTCGCTTCATGTTTCAGTCTTAATCATCATATGAATTTATTCTCTGTTTGCTTGCATCCTTGCCTTGCTTCCCGTAAAGCTTGATCCAAGATCCTTATTGTAGTGTTGTGACTTTGGCATGTGTATTTGAGTTGATGTTTGTTATTATTGTTGAGTCACTGAGTCTTATTGTGGGGTCTCTGATGCACAAAATATATATGCATTTTTAGACCTATATTTTATACTCATTTTTGGTGATATTGTGCTTTAAAGGAAGTTTTTTTTATGTTTTGATGCAGATTGATGATTTTCAGGACTTGAAGCAAAAATGAAGCAAAAATGATTGAATTTAGAGTCAAAATGATGCTTTAAAAAAAAACTTAGTGTCGACGACGCTAGTAAGGACGCCGACGGTACCAACAAGAACTAGGAAGTCCAGAATACCATGGGTGTCGACGACACCATTTGACAGAGAGCATGAAATTTAATTACAGATCACGGGCGTCAACGCCTCCATCGTGGGCAGCAACGACGCCAAGGCGGTGCTAGACAAAATTCTAGAAGATTCGATGAATCTGAACGCTTTTTGAAGAGTTATTCGAGGCACCTCTTAGAAAACCGACATTGTACTTTAATTATTGCAAAAATTGCTCAGAAAAAAAAGTAGTTGGAGGGTGCTAGAGTGTAATTGAGGTTACTAGAGTGCTCTATTTTTTAGTGTCTTGAGTCTGTGTGATTTTCTCCAAAAGAGTTGTTAAGAGAGGGAGAGAAGTGATAGATTTATTCTTCCATACATCTTTAAAGAGAAAATCAAGAGTCTTGTAAAGAGAGAAAGAGTTCAAGAGAGGCGATAAGAGATTTGATTTGAGAAAGAGTTACAAATAAGTGGTGTTTGTTTATTATAAATATATAAACTTTCTTTTATTTATGAAATTCGTATTTTGTTGTATCTTTCTTGTGATGTTTGAGTATTTTTTTTGTCTTTCTCCCTACTTTGAAATATGGTAAAACGAAGAGATAATTTGGATGTGTCAATTCTAAAATATAAAATAAATTGTGATGATTTTTCCACTTTGTTCTTAATTTACTTTTTGATATGGCCAATTGAAATGTTAAAACTTGTTGTGAAATATATGATTTGGGAAATGAAGTATTAGTTCTACAACAAAGTGAGAATCACATTTAATTAATGAAGGAGCGTTTCGTTCATAGAATTGGGTGCAAATAGAAAGGAAAATATATATTATTGGGCAAAGAATTGGTGATTTTAGGGTGATAGATTAAAGTCCCTAATTTGGTCTTAGTGTTTACGAACTAAAGTGAGAGTTAGCCTTCACAGAAAGGGAAGTGGGAGCTCTGGAGTGAGAGTCAGTATCCTCCCAGCCTAACTACAGATTTAGAGACTAAACCTAAGATTAGCCAACGATTCCCTATAACACGTGACTTAGGGTAAAGAATTAAAATTGCTCCTATTTGGCACAATACAATTTCAAACCATTTATCTCTCTCATTTAACCAAAAACTCATTGTAGTGGAAAAGATGTTTTCTCATATTTGATAACTTCTTCACAGAAACATAGTTTGATAATTATAGTTTAACTTTACTTTACAGTCTTGCTAGTAGTTGATAATTTAGTTCTGATAGCACCTTAAACATTTACAATTATATAATAGATTTTATTTATTATCGTGAAAATTCTAAATTAAATTACCATTTTGAATTTAAACCATCCTCGTTGGATCGATATTTGGAGCTTAAACACAAAGACCAGTTTTACTTGATTACGATATGTATACTTGTGTAGAATCCCAATATAAATTGCTTCAATTTCTTATTCATAAATAACGAAACAAGTTTTTAGCATCGCTGTAAAGCAGAGTCATCTTCATTAATTTTACACAACAATAATTTTTTGGATTAAGTTTTTAGCACCGTTGCCAAAGAAGGTAACGGTAATGTTTTTGGCGCCGTTGCCAAAGAAGGTAACGGTAAATTAAATAGATTTGGTAAATTAAGAAATTCAGTGATAAATGTATATATAAAAAAAATTTAAGAATATCTTAAAAAAAAAATTTCTTTGTTTATTCTATTTGTTTATGCGCAGTATTGAATCTGAATATTTAGTACCTTACGATTCAAAATTAGAATGTACTATTAGAAAAGTTTGAAAACAACAATAAGAAATTAAAAATTTGCTCAAAATGCCGAATAACTTAAATAATCAAATAAATGATAATCGACAAAAACCTTTAAGAGATTATGCCAATCCTACAGCAAATGAACTTCACTTGACAATTCAAAATCCTGATGTTTCTGCTAATTCATTTGAGCTTAAGCCTGTTATTATCAAATGGTACAAATCAATCAGTTTGAAAGAACACCTACTGAAGATCTTAACTTACATCTTGCTAGTTTTCTTGAAATATGTGCTAATTTTAAATATGATGGAGTGCCTAATAATGCTGTTAGGCTCAGACTTTTTTCCTTCTTCATGAAGAGATAAAGCTAAAGTTTGGTTAAATTCATTAGCACTTGGATCTATCAGAACTTGAGGAGAACTATCACAAAAATTTTTGGCTAAATAATTTTCACCCTAAAAAACTGTTAATCTTAGAAATGATATTAAATATTTTTGTCAGTTCAAAGGTGAATCGATATATGAAGTTGCGAAAGATTTAAAGATCTCCTTAGGACATGTCCACGCCATGCTTTACCAGATTGGTTAATAATTCAAAATTTTTACAATGGGTTAGTAGGATCACTTAGATCTATTTAGATGCTGCTACAGGTGGATAATTAATGTCAAACCCTTTTGATGAACCATATGCTTTAATAGAGGAAATGACTACTAACAATTTTTTATGGCAAACGACAATATTTTTGGTGGGAGGAGTTGCCTGTTTGAAGCTGACGGTTACTGGAATCAAAATCCCGTTGCCGACTTTGAAATATATATATATATATATATATATATATATATATATATATATATATATATATATATATATATATATATATATATAGACACACACACACACACACACACATACATATATATAGTTTTGGAAAAATATGAAATCAAACTGACCTCATATTTTTCATAGTTTAAATGAAGGGGCACTATACCTAAAACTCTGTATCAATCTCGAAGGATAAACACAAGACTTGAGGATGAAGCTCGATAAAATAAACTAAGAAATATATGATATTTGTTTGGTCTGTGAAACCATTTTTATTTTCCAACAAGTTCCTCTATTTAATATGAAGATGCTAGCTCCAATCTCCTTATCATGACGAGTTTAAGTTTTCTAATATGTTTGGTTATAATGTCAAATCAGATGTCCCCATGGTTATGGTCATTAAATATTATGGGACATATTAAAGTTGATTAGGCAAAACCAATTAGGATCCTATGGTTCCCTTATTCTGGTACTACTATTTTCTATAGGATTCACTTAGTCCAAATGAATTTACTAAACTCAACTTAAAGAGTTCCAAATCATACAGACCGTGGGAAGCGTCATTAGCAACTGTAGGTTACCTCCTCCGAGGAATTCCTGATCATCCGATAGAGACGTCTTAATTTAATTGCAATTGTTTTTTTGTGATGTTTGTACTTATATTTTGAATGTTGTGATGGTGAATTTTATTTGGTTGTTTTGTTTTTGGTTTGGTAGATGTTTTGGTTTTCATGCAGAGTGACACCTTTGTTTAACATGCAAATTTTATAAGCATAAAATTACAGTGTGGAAAGTACAAGAAAAGACGATACTATAAACTGTAAGAGCCTACCTATCGAATCTTCTCATTCCACCACCTGAAAAGTTAGTACTTGTAAGGCATGTATATAATATTGCAAGGAATTTAAGTTGCAGGAGTAAACAAAGGTTTAACTTTCAAAACCTCAAGCTATGACTCTATTGAATCTCAAAAGATCCTAGTAGATGATTTTAGAACAAAATATGGTAAGTCCAATTTGCCCTTCAGAATGTCCAATAGATTTCAAAATGCTTGATGAATGACCATAAATCACTTTGAAAGTCTCTTGAAATATTCCAAGTTTATTTTAGACTTATCATATTGTTCTGTTAATCATCTAAGGCTAGAGTGTGAATATCTGGTTGCTCAGTGAAACTTAAAAAATTAATTATCCCAAGGATAAGATATTCGATTAGTCAATTGATATTTCATTTAAAATTTATGTGAGTCGGTGCCCCTAAGGCAAGTCTAGGTTATTTAAGATTATGGTGCCCAGAATTAAAGTCAGGCTTGTAGTGTTTAATGATGTTAATCACCAATCATGTTATCTATAAATCTGATTAATTTAGTTTAAACATTGAGCCTAGGTCACTACTAAGCCTTTAACAATCATGATAGGAGAAATGGTGATTATCAAGATTTTGAATTCAAGTGATACATATTCTTATCAAATAGTCAAATCATCCTCAACTTTGGGCTTAAGACAAGTAAATTATCATCTTTCTAGCTTAAGCCAATCACTTAAGAATCATTTGATCTTTATTAACTTCGAAGTCATGAAAGTTAGGAGAATTATGGTCTTGTTGATGTTGTGCAAGAGTGGTGAATGAGTTTCTACCTTTTAACCCCCATTGTATTTCAATCATCCAAACATAGTTATTAAGATCAAAATCACCCATTTTTCCTTGATTAATTCTAAATTAAGGAACCAAAGTTTTAAATGACTATTTTGCCCTTGGGCACTTCACCTCATAACTCTTTAAACACAACTCAAATGACTTTGAGGGTCTAGAGTGTCATGTCCATGAGGTAACTATAATGTTTAAAGGAGAATATGTGGATCTCTCAAAATTTAATTTAATTATTTATTTAAATTTAGACATTAAGATTTTTAGAAACTAATGTATTTAATTTTTCAAATATAAAGTTTTTATTCATGAGAAAGTTATTAGAGGTTTCCTTAGGTCAGACAAATAATTTTTATTTTTAGTCCACATTATTTTTCTCTGTTCACTAAGTAAGAGGATATTTTTCTTTTATTTTTATGATTTTTTTATGCAAAGATAAGATTTTTTAAAGTTATGGTATTTAAATAAATCAAAATATCCTGATTTATTTACTTATTCAGCTCAGTGCCAGCGCATCCTAGGCAACTACGAACCGCGCACGCATCGCTCCACCATTTGACGCCGCAAGCCTCATAGCCCCCATACGAACCATGCTTTATGAACCACATCTTTATTCGGCTTGATCAATACCGTTCACTGAATAAACACGTGATCAAACAACATCCGTTCATTGTCCCCATGTAACCTCACCCGTGAGCTATTCACAATAAAACCTTAAAATATTTTTCTATAATCAACCAAATCACATGGGGTTTGTTCATAAACCTTCATCGACTCAAGACGAGCATATTTATATGGCTTATACGGTATGATATACATTAAATATGTATCGAGGGTCGAAACAAGCTCGAATTAGGGTTAGAGTTCAATACCTTTGTCTGAGATGGGAGGCCTCAATCAGATGGTTGTGATAGCTTTGATTGGGTCCAACAAACCTCAGGATGAAGTCCCAATCCTTGGTGAATTTTTAAGGTATGAATTTGATTATGGTGGATTTCAGATGTTAGTCTAGAGCTATGCTAGAGGCTATTTCAGAGGGGGCTTTTGTGGGGAATCAATTTCTTTAACTGTGGAGATGGTGTGTGCATAATTAATTGAAGTTTAGTGCACTGTGGTGGAGTGGAGAGAACTGTCCTGATTTTAGGGCAAATTTCAGTGGAGAAATTGGCTCTAAGGGGTGGATATCAGTGGTAAGAGTAAGGAGATTGCACTTGAGATAGCTTGGAGAAGCTTTGGTGAGATTTTGTCAGAGTTTCTTTAAGGTTCCAAGCACTTTCTTCTTTGGCCTTGGAGAGGTCCATTTAAAGCCACGACTACCTGGTGAAGCTCAGGGCTACAAATTGGGTGCTAAAGCATGCTGAGGTGAAGGGAAGAGAAGGGTCTATTGGCTGATGGGAGTGAGCCAAGTCAAGGCGGTTTAATTTTGGGTTTGGCCACTTGGGGCTTGATACACCTAAAATATATAGTGTTTTTAGACACATTTTTTATACCTACATTTTGAGGTATTGCGCTTTAATGGAAGGTATTCTGGTGTTTTTCTTGCATAAATGTAAAAACGTAAAAAATGCTTAAAGGAGTGAAAAAGGATTAAATTTGGAGCAAAAAAGGTGAAAAATGTGTAAAAGAGCTTTCGCGCCTAAGCGCCAGATCCGGCGCCTAAGCACCGGTTAAACAGAGAAGGCCGCGCCTAAGCGCCAGAGGCCCAACGCTTAAGCTCTAGTGGCAGTTATTGGACAAGTGAATTCGGTTTTTTTGAATTTTAAAGAGGTTTTTGAGGCACCCATTGGCTTAATAGGTGGTTATAAACACCATGGACGAAAATTATCACTAATGGATGCATCTCTTGGGGAAATACATTGAATCAAGACATATTTTTAAAGAAAAACCAAGACACCTCTTGGAAAACTATAAAAGAAAGAAGAGAGGACATTGAGAAGAGTCTTGAAAAAGTCCAAAAAAAGAGGGAGTCCTGAAAGTATCGGAAAGTTTTGAAAGTTCTAATTTGGGGAGTTAGTTGGAGAGATTTTTAGGCATCACTTTTATTTATCCTTTTTGTTATTTTATTTTGAGTGCCTGTAAAGGAAGAGAGATTCAAAGGAACTTCAAGAGTTTGGTGGATGACTTGAGATAAGTTTTATCTTTTATTTTAGAATACTTTTGGTTTTTAATTGAGACTTGTTGTTGGTTTGACAATAATTTCTACTTTTAAACTAAAGTGTTGTTGTGTTTTCTCCATGGATTATGAGTAGTTTTCTTTATCTTTCTTCTTGAAATGATAAGTAATTATATTTTGGATGGAATTTGTGGAGAGTATTGATCTTTAATGTTGGAAGAAGTTGTGATGATTTAAATCCATGAAATTCATTCACTTCTTGATTTGGTCAATCTAAATGTTAAAATTTGTTGTGAGAACATGTAAGAACTGGGCTGGTATTATCTCAGTCAACAAGTGGAAAGAATCACATGAGGTTGTATGAATGAGAATGTAGTTCATATGATTTAGTGTAAATAAATAGGGAAATATACATTGAAGGGTGTAATGTTAGAAGATTTTAAAGTGACAGGTTAAAGCCCCTAACTTGGTTTATTATTTTAGGTTTAGATATGAGATGTTAGCCTCTAGGTGGAGGGAATCGAGGGAACTCTAGAGTGAGTGCTAGTATCTTCCCTGCCTAGCCGGTCTTCAGAACTATTCAAACTTTAAATTAGCCAATGTTCTTTATAGCATCTCTAGTAAGAATAAAAAACATTATTTCTTCTATTTAGCACAACACAATTTGCATACTTCTACAATAGAATTGCTATACTTATTAGTAATTCATGATAAGAAGAAAGATATTTTCATATTTGGTGTTTTTTTTTCTAAAAAATTCTAGTTATCTTTTTAAATTGTTATTGTTCTATCAAAATATCAAAAAAACCAAAAATATTTATATTTTCTTTACTGCAAAAACATTTTTAGTTTAAATATTTATCTTTTTAAAAACAGAAAACTTTCAAAAAGGTGCATATTTCATATCTTCCTTGTGGGTTTGATATTCAGGTCTTAACCAAAAAATCCTATATTACTTGATAACGATACGTATACTTGCGTAGTATCCCAATATGTATATATAAATTAAAAGTTAAATTGTTATTTTTCTTGAGGATCAATTTTTTGGTTTTGTTGCAAAATAAAGAAATATAAGTGAAAAATATAATATGAATTATTGTTGTACTGTGCATATTAGCAGCATTCAGGGATCAAGTTTTTGGTGTCGTTGCTTGGATGAAAATCTCTAAGTAGTGTCAACTTCATAAATCCTTACATATAAAAAATGTCGGGATCAAGTTTCGGGCGCCGTTGCTGGGAAAGAAAAGTAAAGCAAATTTATATTTTTGGAAAGTCTTAGTTAAAATTTAAGTTATCTTATCTTATTTTATGTATTTATTTTTTTTTTATTTAGTTTATGTTATTTTATGTTAGTGTATGCGTAGTTCAAGTTCTGAAGGACTAGTGCCGTACGATTCTGAATTAGAAAGAATTTTTAGAAAAATCAGTAAAACCAAAAAAATTAAAAATCTTAAAAAATCAAAAAAATTACAGAAATGGCAAACCAAAATAAAGAAAATGCTGAAATTCATCAAGAGTTTAGACCTTTAAGAGATTCTGTCAACCTACTGTAAATGAACTTCATTGTACTATTCAAAAACCTAATGTAATGACTAATTAATTTGAGCTTACACCTGCTATTATCCAAATGGTATCAAATAATCAGTTTGGGGGATCACCAACTGAAGATCCAAATTTACATCTTGCCAATTTTCTAGAATTATGCGCTACATTTAAATATGATGGTGTATCAGATGATCTCATAAGACTTAGGTTATTTTCTTTTTTACTGAGGGATAAAGCTAAGATGTCGTTGAATTTTTAGCACCTGAATCTATCAGAACTTGGGGTGATTTAGCACAAAAATTCCTTATTAAATATTTTCCACCATAAAAAACTGTGAAGCTTAGAAATGATATTACATCTTTTAATCAGTTTGAAGGGGAATCTATTTATGAAGCATGAGAACTATTTAAAGAACTCTTAAGAAAGTGTCCATACCATGTTATACCATATTGACTAATAATTCAAACATTTTATAATTGATTAGTTGGATCTCTTAGATCAATTATTGATGCCGTTGTTGGTGGTTCATTAATGTCAAAACCATGTCATGGCGCCTATGCTTTAATTGAAAAAATGACTACGAATAATATTCAATGGCCTTCCAAGAGGGTGAATCCTAAGAAAGTAGCCAATATTCATGAAAATGATGCATTTACCATGTTAGTAAATCAAGTTGCTGCAATTTCAAGGAAGTTGGACCAATTTGAAATGAATTTTTTTTAACCAGTTTCCATGATTGAAGAGAATTCATTGGGCCAAATGGTAGATTTTCAAGCATCATTAGAAACCTTGAATGCCATAAATAACAAGCAAAATAACCCATATTCAAATTATTATTATCTAGTTTGGAAGAAGTATCCTAACTTTAATTGGAAAAATAATTTAGGTGGTAATAATCAACAATGACGGAACAACCAAGGAAACCCATTGGGAAACTGAAACAACCAAGGAAATAATAATTATAGATCTACTTATCCACCAGATTTTAATAATAATACACATTTTAAGGAGAAGAAGTTTTCTATAGAAGATGTGGTGATACAAATGAGAAATCATTTATAAAGTTAAGGAGCTACAATTAAAAATATTGAGAATCAAATTGGGCAAATAATAAATTCATTAAGTAATAGATTCCAAGGAACACTTCCTGGTAGTACTGAATTAAATCCAAAATTCCAGAATAAAGAACAAGTGAAAGTTGTTCAATTTATAAGTGGAAGAGAGTTGGAAGGTGGGTTCAAAAAGAAACTGAAGTAGAGAGAAAAAAAGTGAAAAAGATTCCGAGAGACCTATTTCTCCACTAAAAATTGATTTGAAAAAACACCACCTCCATTTCCTCATAAAATTCGTCAGCAGAAGTTGGATAAACAATTTCCAAAATTTTTGGAAATATTTAAGAAGCTTACAATCAATATTCTATTTGCTGAAGCTTTAGAACAAATGTCGAGTTATGTAAAGTTCATGAAGGATATTCTTAACCAGAAAAGAAAGTTTGAAGATAATGAGATTGTTGCACTTAGTGAGGAGTGCAATGCGATAATTTAGAAGAAGCTTCCTAAAAAGCTTAAAGATCATGGTAGCTTTACAATTCCATGTGCGATATGAGAAATGATTTATGGGAAAACTTTATGTGATTTAGGTGCAAGCATTAACCTTATGCCATTATCAATATTTAAAAGATTGGGATTAAGAGAAATAACCCCTACTACTATAACTCTGCAGTTAGCAACTCGTTCGATAACATACCCTAAAAGAGTTATAAAAGATGTCCTAGTGAAAGTGGATCAATTTATCTTTCCTGTTGATTTCATTATGCTAGATGTGGAGGAAGATAAAGAGATACCTATCATTTTGGGGAAACCTTTCCTAGCCACAAGAAGAGGAATGATAGGTGTGCAGAAAGGGGAATTAACAATGTGCGTCAATGATCAAACTGTTACATTCAACCTTTCAAAATTAATGAAGTACCCTGTAAAAGGTAAAGATGATGAATGCTATAGGATGTATGTTATAAGATATCTGAGTGAATGCAATTTTGGAACTACTTATGAAGAAAAATTTAAAGAAAAAGATTTAGAACACGAGCAAGAAGAGGAATTAGATCAATATGAAGACCTTTTTAAGGAAGATTCAAATTATGTTCGAGAAAGTTCTAAAATTTTGGACACGATAGACGAAATCATTTTGTCCATCTATTGAAAAATCTCCAGAACTTGAGTTGAAATTATTTCCTGATCATTTAAAATATGTCTTTTTAGGAGATTCCTCTACTTTACTATTTATAATTTCCTCAAAATTAACGATGGAAGAAGAAGAAAGGTTAATGAAAATTCTAAAAATTTTTAAGAAAACCTTTCGATGGAGATTTGCTGATATTAAAAGAATCAGACCTTCAAGTTGTATGCATATAATTCATATGGAAGAGAACTGCAAACCCATAGCTGATCTATAAAGGAAACTGAATCCTGTTATGAAAGATGTTGTAAAGAAAGAAATTTTAAAGTGGGTAGATGTTGGAATTATCTACCCTATTTCAGATAGTGCATGAGTTAGTCCAATTCACTGTGTTCCTAAGAAATGAGGAGTAACTGTAACTGCGAATGAACTTTATGAGTTAATAACTACTAGAAATGTTACACGGTGGCAAATATGCATTGATTATAGAAAATTAAAAATTATCACTAGGAAAGATCATTTTCCACTACCCTTTCTAGATAAAATGTTGGATAGACTAGCTGTCAAAAATACTTTTGTTCTCTGGATGGATATACTAGTTATCACCAAATTCAAATATCTCTCAAGGATCAAGAGAAAACAACGTTTACCAGTCCTTATGGTACTTTTGCTTTTAGAAGAATGCTCTTTGATTTATGTAATACTCCTGCTACATTTCAAAGATGTGTGATGAAAATTTTTTGTGATTTAATTAAAAAAGGAATTAAAGTTTTCATGGATGAATTTTTAGTGTTTGGAACTTCATTCAACTCATGTTTAGAACATTTATCCAAAGTTTTTAAGCGCTGTGAAGAAATAAATTTTGTCCTTAACGAGGAAAAATGTCAATTTATGATAGCATGAGGCATTGTATTAGGTTATCAAATATCAGAAAATGGTATGGAAGTAGATCTTACTAAAATTCAAGTGATCGCTAATTTACCTTATCCAACAAATGTAAGGGAAATTAGGAGTTTTTTAGGACATGATGGATTCTACAGACGATATATTAAAGACTTTTCAAAAATTGCTAAGCCTTTATGCCATTTACTGGAGAAAGATGCAATTTTCAATTTTGATGAGGAATGCTTAAAAGCTTTTAAGTTATTAAAAGAAAAATTAATCACTGCACTAATTATAGTTTCACCAAACTGGGGAAAACCTTTTGAATTAAAGTGTGATGCTTGTGATTATGCTATTGGAGATGTTTTAGGACAAAGATATGATCGAAATTTGAAAGTTATTTACTATACTAGCAAAACTCTTAATGAAACTCAAATTAATTATACAAATACTAAAAAGAGTTATTAACAATAGTATATGCTTTTGATAAATTTAGATCATATTTAATTGGAACTCATTGTGTAGTACATACAGATCATTCTACTATTAAGTACTTAATGAAAATGAAGGATGTGAAACTTAGACTTATAAGATAGATTCTTCTTTTGTAAGAATTTGATTTTGAAATAGTAGATCGGAAGGGAACTGAAAATCAAATTGCTGATCATTTGTCCAGGCTTAAGTTAGAAAAGCCACTCAGTTTTGAAAATGAAATTAATGAACATTTTCTATATGAAAAATTGTTCACTATTAATGTGTGGAGTGTTTCGTGGTATGCTGACATTGTGAACTTTATTATTAGTGATATTATACCCTATGAAATGACATACGAACAAAAGAGGAAATTTATTTATGAAGTTAAGACTTATTTTTGGGATGACTCATTTTTAAATAAACAAGGAAAGGATCTGATTATTTGAAGATGTGTACCATTAGAAGAAACTTATGAGATTATCCAAAAATATCATAATTCTTATTTTGGAGAACATTTTGGTGTTGATAAAACAACATACAAAATTTTATAATTTGGATTCTACTGACCTACAATTTTTAGAAATGTTAACGCTTATATTAAAACATGTGATAAATGTCAAAGAGTAGGCAATATTTCTAGAATAAATGGGATGCCCCTCAACTATATGCTAGAAGTTGAAATATTTGATGTTTGGGATTAGATTTCATGGGACCATTTATACAATCTTTCGAAAATTTATATATTATGTTAGTAGTAGACTATGTATCCAAATAGATAGAAGTCATTGCTTTACCTCGATGTAATGCTCAAAGTGTTGCAAATTTTTTGAAAAAAAACATATTTTGTAGATTTGGAATGCCTAGAGTTATCATAACGGTTGGGGGAAGTCATTTCAAAAATGTTATAATGGAGAAGTTATTAAAGAAATATTATATAAAACATAGGATTGTTACTGCTTATCATCCTCAGACAACTGGTTTGGTCGAATTATCTAATCGGGAAATTAAAAGAATTATGGAAAAATGTGTGAATCTAATAAAAATGGATTAGTCAGTCAAACTCGACTATGCTTTGTGGGCTATAGGACTACATACAAAAATCCTATAGGAATGTCCCCATATATGCTTATATTTGGGAAAGCTTGTCACTTACTAGTTGAAATTAAGCATAAATCATATTAGGCGATTAAAGAGTTCAATTATAATTTGAAAGATGCTAGTGAGAAAAGATTATTGCAATTAAATGAGCTTGAAGAGATAAGGAATGAATCTTTGGAGAGTGCCAAAATTTATAAAGAAAAAATGAAGATGTGGCATGATCGAAAGATTCTTACTAAAAATTTTTAGCCACAGAAACAAGTTTTGCTATATAATGCTAGGTTAAGATTATTTCCAGGTAAAGTCCAGGTGGATGGGCCCATTTATTGTGATGAAAGTTTATCCTTATGGAGCTGTAGATATTAAACATCCTAAGTATGAGAAAAAAATTAAAGTTAATGGACATAGATTGAAACCTTATTTTATAGGGGATCAGCATAAATTTAATGATGGAATGATGTTCGATCAACCAGAGTAAGCACTGGTTACGTCGGGCTGACGACGTAAAACTAAGCGCTTTGTGGGAGACAACCCATCGTTATCAGTGTGTTTTTGTTTTTTATTGTTGTTTTGTGTGTGATTAAGAAAATTAGGGTAGTATTTTTGAAACTATTATGTGTTAGTACTGATTTTAAGACTTTATTTAGTGATATAGATATGTTAAAATGAGAATTTGGGCGTTAAAGTCTACTAGTGCAAAAATGTGCATTAGCGCTTAAGTGCCAGATCCGACGCTTAAGCACAACAGTTTAAAAACATGTGCGAAATTACTATTATAGAATGTTTAACCGCCAATTAGTTTGCAAAATGTGCCAAGCCAGTTTCTAAAGGTGTCTACTAGTTATTGGAAGGATTTAGGCTTATAAATAGAAGCGTTTTGTGAAGGAATTTGACCCTAGATCATTTTTAGCCCTAAAAGTCTAAGTAAGAGAGAGATTTAGAGAAAATGTATTCATGGGAGATGGATTTGAAGAAGAAGGAAGAAGCCATAAAGAAGAGGTTCATTAGTCAAAGTGCACAAGAAATTTAGAATGGTTTCTTAGCCATTAGTATTGAGGGGATATCAGAAAAGATCAACAAAATTGAAAATACTTTGACTTTACTAGAAACCAAGGTACTTGAGTGGCATGCACATCTAGAACATATTGGATGGCAATTGAAGATGCAATTCAACCATATTAATTATATAGAGGAAGCAGATAAGGTAATATTCATAATGCAAAAATGGATTGAAGAAGATAGTATTAGAGCTCGTCATCACCGTCCATTTTATCAACTCTATATTTTGTGAGAGATTAATGAAATACCAAAATTTGTTCCTTCTAATGAAAAATGGAATTAATTTATGTGTTTAAAGTCATTGTCTTTAAAGTGTGTTAGTGTTTAAAACTTATTTTTAGTGTTTGTGTTACTTAGGTGTTTAATTGTGAATGATTGTTATGTTTTTGTATTTAGGAAAATTTTCTCATCCAAGACTATTTAAAATGAGAAATAAGTGTTTAAATATATTTGAACTTGTTTGTGAATTAATATAAGCTTTTTTGTGTGAAAAATTGTGTTGTTTTAGCCTCGAATTGAAATAGTTATTATAGAGAATTTTGAGAGAGAGGAGTGTTATAGGAAGTTAAAAATAGTAATTAAGTGCTATGAGACCATTTGGGGGTGGTTTACTTAAGCAAATAGTGCATTTTTCTTAAATTTGAAGACTTGGAAAATTGTGCACTGACGCCTAAGCGCCACATCTCGCTCTTAAGCGCGAGCTAACCCGAGAGGAAGGCACATAAGCACCACTTACCCGCGCTTAAGCGTTGGTTCACGAAAACTGTTTCGCAAACTGTTAAAAGTGAATTTTTGAGCCAAAAATCATCATTTTTAACTCCACCGTCACCTTCTTCCTCTCAAGTTTGCGATTTTTGAGGGCTAGAACAAATCTAAAGTGAAGATTTCTTGGTGGAATCAAGTGAAATTTGCTAGATCTAAGTTAATTGAGGTAAGAGTTTTTCTTCTATGTAAAAATTTTGGATTTTCAACATGTATTTTGAGCATATTTGGAGAAATTTGAAAATTCACTATTCATGGTGAAAAATGAGGAAAAATCTATGGAAATTGCATGGGAAGTTTAGTTTGTGCTTTTGAAACTTAGTTTAGTGATTTACACTTGATTTTTGAAGTTATTGATGGAATTTATCAAATTTGTAGAATGTCACAAGAATGAAGAGGAGCAAAGGCAAACGGGGGGAGACTGGAGAAGGTCAAGTCATGGTTCGAGGAAAGTTGATACCTCTTTCGCTAGAGGTAATCAACTTGTTCTACCATTTACCACATGATATGTTATGTTTTATGCAAATTATAGTCCTATTGAAGCAGAGTTAGATGAGATTATCTCTTACTTAACAGTTGGGAGAGGACTTTGGAAAATCACTAATAAAAGAAGAGTTAACTTCCCAACTTCAAAGTTGAATGCACCTGCAAAAGCCTAACACTATTTTATCTCTGCTCTTCTACTTCTGACCAATCATCTCAGTGAAGTGACCAAAGAAAGAACGACGTTAAATTATTGTATTCAAGAGGGAAAGCTCATCAACATTGGAGCTTTAATATGTCAGACTATCATCAGTTCTGCTACAGCTGTTGCTACTGCAGGTTTGGGATTTGCTTCCTTGATCTTTTCTTTGTGTGAGCAGACTGGAGTTAAATATGATAGCTGGGAAGAAGTGTTATTACCTTTAAAGACCATCAGAAAGGTGAATGTGAAGACTTATTCTGAGCATTCAATTTTTGGCTGGAGAGGAGGATTTTCTAGGAGCTTTGGAATGGAGACGTCTGTTGTTTCTACTTTTGCTGCATCTACATCTAGACCATCTACCTCACGTGTTTATACATCTCAAGGTGAGTCAACCGAGACTCAAGATCAATTATTACAAAAGATGATGGATAATATCAATTATATTGTGATAAGGTACAAAACTTAGAGTGTTTTATAGATCATACAGATAGGTATAATAGGAGAAAGAGTGACTATGAAGAGAAATTACACTAGTCTCTGGAGAGCATGATTAGAGGTGACCCATGAGTGCAATTTCCTCCATATCTTCGATATCCTGATTAAGAGGCTGCAGAAAAATGGTATAGCAGTGATTCTGAAGATGAGGAGTAGAACTGAGAGATTTTTATGTTTATGTTTGTTTATGTTGAGAACTATCTGATGTGGTAGTGCTACATTAGTTTTGTGTTGATTTAGACTATGTACTATGTTATGTTTAGGACCTTTTATATTGTTATAATGATGTTGTGTTTTGTTAGTAGCTTTTTTTGAATTTTTAGGGTAGTAACTCTTAATGTGAATTTAAGTTTTGTGTTTTAGTTAGTCTAGGATTGAACTTAATTCTATGTCTTTTGAAAAGTTTAAAGATCTTGCTAACTTTAGTTCTAAACTTAAATTTCAGAAACCGCTACCTTGTATTTTTCTTTTAGCTTGTTAGTTTGTTTATTTTTATGTTGAGACTTTGAAGTCAAAATTAATGTGTTTGTTTGCTTTTATGTTTATACTCATTGCTTAGAAGTCTATTGAATTTCTACATGTTAAATTGAAATGAAAATATCAATGAAAATATTAAGGAAATTTGATAAAAAAATTAATTTTACTCCTGTTTTTAGTTTTTATACTTGTATCATTAGGGTTTAGAAATCCCTGTTAGAATGTTATTTTAATTTTCATTCCTGATTATATATATATGATTCTAAACTGTTTAATCCGTTTAAAATTCAAGTTTGGGGGGATGAAAAATATTTTCAAAACTTGAATTTTATTTGTTCTCAAATGAACTATAAGTAAATTTGATTTGAAAAGAAAAAAATGATCAAGTATATGAAGTTATATTAGGGAAGTAAAATTTGATTTTAGAAATGAGTAAGAAAATTTAGTTAAAATTTTGAGTGATGAAGAAAAACTTTAAGTTAAAAGTTTTTAATGTAGAAAATGTTTAATATAGTGTAACTATCTTTCATAAGAAAACTGTATTTTTGAAAAATTTAGAATTTTATTTTTAATACTTAAATTTCTTTTATTAAAATAATTTTCAAAAGTGTTATTATATTTATAAGTAAAAGACTTATATCAAGACTTTGCTTTAGGAAAGGAGAAGTAGAATTCAAAATTATTAAATACTTATCCAGATATAGTAATCCTTGCCTAAAAAAGAAAAAGAAAAAGAGAAGAAAAAGAAAAAGAAAAAAACAAAAAGAAATGTAAGGGAGGAGAAGCTTAAGGATTGGTGCCTAATCAAAAATTAGTTCTACATTTGATCTTTTTAAAGTATAAGACTTGAGAAACTCTTAAACTTATAGATATAATTTAGTAAGTAAAATTATTTTGAATAAAAATTTTTAAGTGGAGATAATAAAAGAACTAAATTCTAAATTTAGAAAATCTACAATATATTTCTGAATTAGATAGAAACTCATATTTTCAACTTTCTTAACATTAAGAATTTCTAAACATTAAGTTGGTCTCAATTACTAAATATTTTTTCTAAATTGGACTGCTATATTTCTAAATCTAAATTTTAGTAACTCCTAATGAAACTCATATGCATATCATACATATTTAGTTTTTAAGGATTTAAGTGTCACTTGAGAACAAGTAACGTTTTAAGTTTGGGGGATTTTGATACACCTAAAATATAGTGTTTTTAGACACTTTTTTATACCTATTTTTGAGATATTGCGCTTTAACGGAAGGTATTTTTGTGTTTCTCTTGCAGATACAGGTAAAAAGGTGAAAAATGCTTGAAGGAGTGAAAAAGGATTAAATTTGAAGCAAAAAAGGTGAAAAATGTGCAAAAGACTTTTGGCGCCTAAGCGTCAGATCCAGCGCTTAAGCGCCGATTAAATAGAGAAGGCCACACCTAAGCACTAGAGGTCCCACGCTTAAGCACCAGTGGCAGTTATTACATGAGTGAATTTGGTTTTTGCAAATTTTTAAGAGGTTTTTGTGACACCCATTGGCTCAATAGGTGATTATAACCACCATGGACGAAAATTATCACGAATGGATGCATCTCTTGAGAAAATACATCGAATTAAGACTTATTTTTGAAGAAAAACCAAGGCACCTTTTGGAAACCTATAAAAGAAAGAAGAGAGGACTTTGAAAAGAGAGCTAAAAAGGTCCGAAAAAAGAGGGAGTCCTGAAAGTATCGAAAAGTTTTGAAAGTTCTAATTTGGGAGTTAGTTGGGGAGATTTTCAGGCAACACTTTTATTTATCCTTTTTTGTTATTTTATTTTGATTGATTGTAAAAGAGAAGAGATTAAAAGGAACTTCAAGAGTTTGGTGGAGGACTTGAGATAAGTTTTATCTTTTTTTTTAGACTACTTTTGATTTTTAATTGAGACTTGTTGGTTTGAAAAAAAGTTTTACTTTTAAACTAAAGTGTAGTTGTGTTTTCTCGATAGATTCTGAGTAGTTTTTATTATCTTTCTTCTTGAAATGATAACTAATTAAGTTTCGGATGGAAGTTGTGGAGAGTATTGATCTTTAATGTTGGAAGAAGTTGTGATGATTTAAATCCATGCACTTCATTTACTTCTTGATTTGGCCAATTCATATATTAAAATTTGTTGTAAGAACATGTAAGATCCGGGTTGGTATTGTCTCAATAAACAATTGGAAAAAAATCACATGAGGACGTATGAATGAGAATGTAGTTCATAGGATTGAGTACAAATAAATAGGAAAATGTACATTGAAGGGTATAAAGTTAGAGGACTTTAAAGTGACAGGTTAAAGCAGCTAACTTGGTTTATTGTTTTAAGTTCTGATACGAGATGTTAGCCCTCAAGTGGAAAGAATCAAGGGGACTCTAGAGTGAGAGCTAGTATTTTTTCTACCTAGCCGATCTTCATAACTATTCAAACTTTAAATTAGCCAATGTTCTTTATAGCATCTCTAGTGATGATAAAGAATATTATTGCTCCTATTTGGCACAACATAATTTGCATACTTCTACAATAGAATTCCTATACTTATTACTGGTTCATGATAGGAAGAAAGATAATTTCATATTTAGTGTTTTTCTTCTACAAAAAATCTAGTTATCTTTTTAAATTATTATTGTTCTATCAAAATACCAAAAATACCAAAAATATTTAAATTTTCTTTACTGAAAAAACATCTTTAGTTTAAATATTTGTCTTTCTAAAAATAGAAAGCTTTCTAAAAGGTGCATATTGCATATCTTCCTTGTAGGTTTGATATTCAGGTCTTAATAAAAAAGTCATATATTACTTGATAATGATACGTATACTTGTATAGTATCCCAATATGTATATATAAATTAAAAGTTAAATTCTTATTTTTATTCAGGATCAAGTTTTTGGTTTTGTTGCAAAATAAGCAAATATAAGTGAACAATATAATCTTAATTATTATTGTACTGTGCATATTAGTAGATTCAGAGATCAAGTTCTTAGCGTCGTTGCTGGGGATTAAAATCTTTAAGTTGTGGTGTCAACTTCATAATCCTTACATATAAAAAATATCGGGATCAGGGCTCCCTTGGGCTGGCTGTTTTCGACTGCTGAGGTGGTGACTGGTCAGAGTTTGGTCACTTTTGTGCTCAGGAAGGTCAAGGGGCTGCTAATGATGGTTAACTCCTAAAGGTAAGTGATGATGAAGAAGAAAATCAAAGTATGTAACTTCAAAAGTTTTCATTTTATTGAGGTTAATTTTATTACCATAATTTTATTTGGACCTAGTCAGGGACATTTGGCCAAATAAATAATCACAGAACAATCAAAATTTTGAAATTCCAATTCAAGCAATGTCAGGTTCTATAGTATGTCTTCAAGTATCGTCCATTGATTGACAACATGGGCCTTTTTCCTAGAAAATCTACTAGCTGATAGGCTCCTCCTGCGTAGACCTTTTTTATGACAAATGGTCTTTCCCAAGTTGGCTCAAATTTTTCACCTATCTTGTGGCGTGCAAGAATAGACCTTTTGAGCACAAGTACGAGATCACCAATTTTGAATGTCCTTTGGTGGACCAATTTTTCATGAGCTTGTACCATTTTTGCTTGGTAAAGCTCCAAATGCTGTTGCGCTTCTAGTCATTTGCCTTCAAGTCTTTCCAATTCTTTAAGTATGAGTTTTGCACTTTCTTCTATTGTAAGTTGATTGGCAATAGTGACTCTGACAAATGACATCTGGACTTCTAGTGGTAGTACAACCTGAGACCCGTACACGAGCATGTAGGGTGTACCCCGAGTGGGAGTCTTGAACATTGTTCGGTAGGCCCACAAAGCTTCTAACAATCTGTTATGCTAATCCCTTTTATTGTCATCTAGTTTCTTCTTCAAAATTTGTATCAGTGTCTTTTTGAAGGCTTCAACTAAGCCATTTTCCTTAGGATAGTAAATTGTAGAGTACCTCTAGTTTATCCCATGCTGCTTGACTAAATTGTTTATTTTTGCATGTCGACACTATTTTTGGTGTGGGGTTTGCCCGTAAGAAGCTGTCAGTCATCAGAATTGAAATCCCGTTGCCCGCTTCGGAAGGACGTTAAAAATTTTAGTTTTGAAAAAGATGAAGTCAAACTGACCCCATAATTTTCATAGTTTAAATGAAAGGGCGCTTTACCTCAAATCCTGTATCTATCCCGAAGGATGAACACAAGAGTTGAGGATAAGGCTTGATAAAAAAAACTAAAAAAATTTATGACATCCATTTGATCTACGAAACCAATGTATTGGCCGAAAAGTTCCCCTATTTAATATAAGGAATTAAATAGGGTTTATATTATGCTGGGTTCAGGAAAAGCTTCCTATAAGGGCAAGCCCCTATAGTTAATTACATCTTAGATAACTGAAGTTACCTAAGAATAATCCTAATAAAGATCAAGAAAAATTACCTTCAAGGAGTTCAAATGGTAAGGACATTTCAAAGATATCGAACTAAGATGTATAAAAGGGATTGGCTCAAATTTGGAGCATTTTGTTTTAGAGTCCAAAGGTGGAAATACTAAATGATGTCACGGGTCTGAAGGAGAACTTCGGTGACTTCCCAAGCTATCCTATTATTTGGCCTCAATTTAGGAGAAATCATTTAGATATTTCATCCTACAATTTTTTTTATTTATTAGGATTTCCATTTGTGTGAAGCAATCAACACAAATAACCTTGAAGATGTGAGGATTTAGGTCATGACGAATGACAACCTCGGAATCCTAATACGAGTTAGGGCTTAGATTGTACAACAGGATTGTACAAATGCCTAAAAATATGTTTGAGGATTTATGTTGCACTAGGCAAACAACCTCAAATGCCTATGGCTTTGTTATTTTAAAGCTAAGGAAGGGGTGTATGAGTATAGATCCTCTTGCTGTTGAAGATAGCCGGGCTGCCCACCATGTAAGCTCCAAGCTCCTCGTTGTAGGAGAGTTTAAGTTTTCTAGGTTATTTAGTTATAATGTCAAATCAGGTGACCCTATGGCTAAAGTTCTTTAAATTTTATTATGGGCATATTAAAGTTGATTAAAGTGACACCGGTCAAGATCCCACAGTTCCAACGTCCCGACACAGCTATTTTCTATTGGAATCACTTAGTTCAAATGAATTTATTAAACTCAACTTAATGAATTCCATAATTTCATTTAGACCGTGGGAAACTTCGTTAGCAACCGTAGGTTACCTCCTCCGAAGGTTCCCGATCTTCCAATAAAGACGTTTTAATTTAGTTGAAGTTATATTTTTTGTGATGTTTGTGATTAAGTTTTGAGTTGTCTTATATTTTAAAATGTTGTGAGGTATTTTTGTTTGAAATTTTGTTTTTAGTTTTGGTTTTGGTTTTTTTTAACATGCAAGTGTTTTTTTATGCAGTAAATATGGTACAATTAGAAAAATACAAGAAAGACTGTAAAATGCAATAGACTGTAAAAGTGTACCTGACGAGTCTTCTCGTTCCACCACCTTAAACTCAAAATGCATGTTAGAGCATTTATGTATATAGAGCTGGAAAAGTAAAGTTTTGGAAACCTTCCTAACTCTATGTTGTGTATTGGGGGTCCTTAAATTTTAAGGATAATATTATTAAGTAAGACATATTAAGTTTAATAGATCCCTAAGGTATTCACCAGATTAAGAGTAGGGAGCAGGTCCATGCAACCTTCTTAATGTCTGGTAAAAAACCTTAAGTCCATTTAAACTTTATTATTTTGCTTAATAATTCATCCTAGGAACAACCTGATGCTTAGTGAACATTGATGCCTTGATTATTCCCTAGAATAAGGTAAGTGTCATTTACCTTTTAATTTGAAAATTATGTGGGTGAAGACCCTAAAGGGGACAAATTAGTGTATTTAAGGACACTTAACCAATTTTTTAGTCCTGATTGGACTTGTGGTGTTTTAAAAGAGTTTGATTATGTTGATTTTTCTAATCCTCTTTTAACAAGTAGATTTCAACTTGAGTTTACCACTAAGTCCTTTAGACTTAAGTGAATGTATTAAATGTGTGTATTGATTAAAAAAATTTAGAACTTTAAGTGATCATTTAAACATCATTTTGATTATCAAATAAGGGTGTAAAATCATTGATTTCCAAAGTTATACCCCTAAATTCAAAAGTCATTTTAAGCTAATGAAGTTTCCAAAATTTTGATAATTATGGAAATTATTCATTTGTCTTATAATTTGGCAAAGTGAAGTGGTTTTCTACCAATTAAGCCCATTTTTGATTGTAAATCATCAAATGAGTTAATTAATATCTGAAATTACCCATTTACCATTTTGATTAAGCCTAAATGTTCAATAAGGCCAAAATATCCAAAATTACAATTTTGCCTCTAAGGGTCCCAACTTCCATAATTTGTTAAATTTAAGTCAAATGACTTTGGGTCTTTTATGTAACCCTACTGATAGGTAAATTAAGACATCAGAGGAGACAATGTGAATTTTTATAATTTAATTTAATTCATATAATTATTTTCATGCAAAAATGTGCATTTTCAAGGAAAATTCTAAAAGATGATTAAGACAACTCCTAATCACCTGAAATTTTTATGTAAGCTAGCACTAGACTAGAAAGTCATTTGGCCAAAATTTCATGATTTTGTGAATTTTTTGTGATTTATTAAAATTAATTAAATTTTTTAGGACTTTAATAAAAATAAAATATTTTATATGTTTAAAAATATGTTTTATATTTTTGGAAAATCTCTCTAAGGTCAGGGAAGCCAGAGAAACTTATTTTGTATTTTTCCAATTTTTATTTGATTTTTAGAATTATTTTAGTAAAGATTCTATTTTTAAGCCTTAAAAATCATTTTAAGGTTTAAAAATAGATATCTTTATTTTTAGACCTTGGAGAAAATATTCCAATGATTCCTAAGTGTTTAGAAAGTAATTTGAAACATTTCCATGAGTTTAATGTTTTATTATTTTATTTATTATTTTTATTTATTAAAAATAATTAAAAATTAAGCTTTTATTTTAAATATATTTTTATTTTTATTAAATCCTCCTAATATCAATGAACTCAAAAAACTAAGTTTCATAATTTTTAGAGTTATATTTTGATTTTTAAAAGATTATTTAAATGTTAAATTTGATGATGATTTTTAAAAATCAATTAAAAATATCAAATGATCCCAAAATCCTTTGAAATTTTTATGGTTAATTCTCTGATTGATAAACCACAGTGGAGAATAAAAATCAAATGATTTTGATCTTTATATTCTCCAAATTAAATGTTTTAAGCAAATTGGGGTTTACTCAAAACACTGATGTTTTAATTCTTAAAAATCATGAAATTATTTTTTAAGACTACTCTGGTCATAGAGAACTTAAGTAAATTTTTGTAGAATTTTCTAAGCCACATACAATTTTGTAAAATTATTTGAATAGAAAATGTATAAAAACTTAGAAAATTAAGATATCTATCTAGAGATCTTATATGTCTTTGGAAAAATGCTCAAATTGTGAATCTAGATAGAGGCTATAACATATAAAAATTTGGGGTCAAGGTAATATTCCAACATGAATGGAGAATTGAAAAACCCCTAACCCTAATTAATTTTTTAAAAATAATTTATGCATCAAATTAATATGGAAATATTTCCACATGATTTTCCTCTGTTCACTGAGCAAGATGGTATGTTTATTTTATTTTTATGAATTTTCTATGCAAAGATATGGATTTTTGAAGTTTAGGGGCTATTTTCTGAATTTATTAAATATCCTATTTATTTATTCAAACCACGGGCTGACTGGATCATCGGATCCGACAAAAAGCCACGCAACGCGCTCCTATTCGACGCCGCCTTCTGAGTCAGCTGCCACGCGGCTTGATCTCCGCCGTCCATTCAGTTCACGCGAGGATGGACGACATCCGTTCATCGTCCCCGATGGCCTTAACCGAGAGCCGTCCATTTTAAAACCTTAATATCTCTCTCATTTCTTAATAGATTTTGATGATTATTTTTTTAAATTACTCTTCTTGAAGAGACGAACATATCCATATGGTAAACATGCTATGAAATCATGCCATTATAAATGGAGAGGTCGCGAAGACTCGGGAGAGTGAGTGAGGTTATACCTTTGCTCCGAGAGGTTTAGCCTCAATCAGAGATTCTTCACACCTTCGTTAGGTCCCAAAGAGCTTAGGGATGAAGCCTCTGGCTCTGGTGTAAAGCCTATGTATGATTTCGACCACAACCGATTTTGGGTGTTGGTTGAGAGCTATGGTGGAGGCTATTTTAGAGGGGGAATTGATGGGGGTTTGGCTTCTTTCACTGTTGTGAAGGTGTAGGGCCAATTAATTTGGATTTTTGTGCTGTGTAGGTTGGGATTGAGATTTGTCCTGGTTTTGGGCAGGAATTCGAGCTCAAAATTGGATTGCCATGGTGGATTTGAAAGAGGGAAATGGATTGGAATGTACTAAAGGACTCTTAGAGAAGCTCTCTGAGGAGTTTGGGAGGCCTTAGTGAAAATTTTTTTACCACCTTACTATTCATGGCCGTGAGGTGGATTTTATAGGAATTGGCCAATGGGATGCTTGGCTGGCCAATTGAGGGGTTAGCCCCACTGCTTAGGTGTCAAGCAGAGGAGCTCTTAGCTCAATTTGGGCTGAGGTGGCCTCTTGGCATGAATTTGGGTCTTGGCCATGTAGGGTCTCACGGTTTTGGGCTTTAGCTTGGGTTAAAATGGCTAACCAAGGGTAGGATGAGGGTTAAGGCTTGTAATGATCAGTAAAAATGGCACCATAGGGTATGGACATGTGGTATGACAAGTACATTGATTTAACCTCTTTATTATCCCTTTAGAAATTAAAAAAAAAATTACCCATGAGATAAATATCAAGCTTAACCATGGGTTGGTGGCTGTCTTTAAACTCAACCCTAGAGTCTAAGATGAGTTATGGTAAGGCTCATTTGACCATACCAAGCTCAATTGGTTTGAATTTGGTCATAAGTCCATATGACCAAATCTTGTGTTTGAACTAGGTTAAGCATGTCAATTGGCCCAATTAAGTATGGAATTTCGTATAAGAGACCATGAAGAACAACTTTCATGAAGGGTGAAAGTCATTTTGAGGTCAATTGGTTAATCAATTTGGTGGATTTTTTATTTTTGACCCATTTTAAACATGTTGGGCTAAGTTTGGGTCAAACTTGGGCTAGCCATGGGCTAAGTCCAAATTAATTATTGTTTTTGGTTTAAAACATCATAATGAACAATTTTCATGAAGGATGAAAAATGTTTTGAAGTTGATTTGATGGTCAATTTGGATGGATTTTGATGGGTTTTGGTTTTAGACCCAAATTAAGGATATAGATCTAATTTGGGTCAAACTTGAGCTAACTTTGGATTAAGCTCAAATTGATTGTTGTTCTTGGTCACAAATGACCTTATGAAGGATTTTCAACAAAAATTGGATGCCAATTTGAGGTCTAAGGCATTCAATTGTTGAGATTTGGGGGGTTAGCCAATGTTGGGGCAAATTTTGGGAATTTTGGATTTAGACCAAAATCAAATGGATTTGAGGTTTCATCAAGGCCAATTAATGGTTGATTTTGATTTGTAAGAATGTTGTAAAGATTTTTAAATATTAATTGAGGCCAATTGACTAAGCTATGGGTTCAATTGAGTGAGATTAAGTCATATGGTCAATATTGGGGTTTTGACCCAAATCAAAGTTAAGCTCAAATCATCAGTCAATTGAGCCTGGATTCATTTGAGTTTGGTCATATAAAAAGTGAATTTAAGTTTATAATGGGAATTGGGATCAATTAAGATCAATTGATAGACACTTGGGATGGATTTGAGGAATTTTGGGTCTTTAAAGGACAATTTGGGGATTTTGGTTAAAGATGGTCAAATTGGAAAAATTGGGTCATTGTGTAGTTGGACAAAATGAAATTGAAAATATTTTGGATTTATTGGGATTTTTTGGGAATATTTGGAATTTTGGGCCATGGAGGGGTATTTTGGTAATTTGGTCATTTTTGGAAATTTTTGGAAATTTTGGTAAATTTGGGTGTATTCAAAGTGTTTGGAATGAGTTTTGATCAGTTTGGGGTATTTTGGCAAAATTTGGGAATTTTGGCCAAATTTGGATCCCAAGAGGAGTTAGGTAATTTGGAGGTGCCTAGGGGCAAAAGGCCAAGTTGAGTATTTCAAGTGCAATTGGGTAGAGAACCATTTTGAATGAGTCATGGACCAATGAAATTTTCATTTTGGGTCCCCATATATTGGTCTTAACCAGGGTATTGTGAGGATATTGTGTACCTTAACTTCAAACCAACACCCAGGGTTAATCCTAACGCCAAGTAGTCCTATAGGAACTCTTCTTGAGTTTTCTCATAATGATCTTACCTACTAATTATAAGAGGTTAGGATCAATATGTGGAACTTCAAGTTGAGCAAAGAAAAGAGTTTTGAATTTCTAATGGTGAGGGTACCTTTTCTAGTTTTCTAAGACTAGTCAATAGGAAAGTCCTATGGCTAGACCTAGGCTACTAAAGAAGTTTCTAAAACTCAACCAAAAGTGAGGTCAACAAATGGACCCCCAATAGGTGTGGTGTGCTGAGTGAGCACACCGCACGTATTGGTGTTGACTGACAAGATCAACAAAACCAATATAGATTTCTAAATCCTCAGACTTAAAAAGAAGTGTGAATTTGTGTATAATATTTGTTTCCGTTGGAGATTTTTTTAATAGGGATCAACATGTAAGGGTTGACCTCAAAATGAGAATTCAAGATACAAATATCGATATCAAAGGAGAGTCAGACATTTGGAACTGACTTTCAATAGAAGAAATCAGAAGTGTAGGACTGATCTTAAAGTAAGAATTGTAATTATTGGATCAATTCTTGAAGAATGTGAATTAGAAATATCAGAATAATTCAAAGTGAAAATTATCCGATCAAATTGGGAAAAGTATAAATCAGAAGTATCGAACTGATTTAATGTGAAAATTGAAATTATTGGATCAATTATGAATCAGAAATATTGAATTGATTTAATGTAAAAATTGAAATTATTGGATCAATTTTGAAAAGTTATGAATCTCGATGTGAAGATTGAAATTATCAGATCAATTTTGAAAAGTTATGAATCAGAAGTATAGAACTGATTCGATGTGAAAATTGAAATTATCGGATCA
>NEWO01000183.1:726541-737916 GCA_003013225.1 Phalaenopsis aphrodite
CTGCTTTGCCTGGTATGATTGTGCCCGAGCCTTTGTCTTTTCTGGCTGAAGAAGCACCGTCGAAGTACATTTCCCAGTGTTGTGTACTGGAGGAATCTGTTTGTAGAATTTGTTCATCTGGTAACTCATCATTGAGTGGGGACCCAGCTGGTAACGGGTGTGTAGCAAGAAAGTCTGCTAATATCTATCCCTTGATAGCACGTAGTGGAACAAAAGTTATGTCGAATTGCAATAATATCATCGACCATCTTGCTAAACGTCCGGAGAGTGTTGGTCGTGTCATTAAATATTACAACAGATTAATTCTTGAAATCAGAGTTACCTTGTGAGAAAGCATGTAATGCCTAAGCTTCTGGGCTGCAAAAATTAAAGCTAGATAATGCTTCTCAATTGGTGGATACCTTATCTCCATCGGTATTAGACGACGACTCAAGTAATATAGTGCATTTTCTTTGCCCTCGTTGTTAACTTGGGCTAGTAAAGCTCTGAGTGAGTAATCTAAAGCCGCGGTATAAAGTATCAAAGGTTTCCCTGGGATAGGGGCTGCTAAAACAGGAGGTGACATTAAATATTGTTTAATGTCATTAAAAGCCTGCTGGCATTTTTCTTCCCAAATAAATTTGGCATCTTTTTTAACCAATGCCGAGAAAGGCTGACACCACCTGGAGGTTAGAAATAAAGCGTCTCAGATATGCCAACTTCCCCTGAAAGGAACGTAATTGTTTCAAACTTTTAGGGGGAGGCATTTCTAAGATAGCTTTAATCTTCTCCGGGTCGATCTCGATTCCCCGATGACGAACAACAAATCCAAGGAACTTCCCAGAAGTGACACCAAATGCGCACTTTAGGGGATTCATCTTGAGATTATATTGTTGTAATCGTTCAAAAACAATCCTCAAATTGTACAAATGGTCTAATTTTTGTTTACTTTTGATGACCAAATCATCCATGTAGCATTCTACTTGATTATGAATGAGGTCATAAAAAATCCTCGTCATTGCTCGTTAGTATGTTGCTCCGGCGTTCTTCAAACCAAATGGCATTAAAGTGTAACAGAAAATTCCGATCGGTGTTATGAAAGCTGTAAGTGTTGTATCTTCAGGAGCCATCTTTATTTGGTTGTATCCTGATGATCCGTCCATGAAGGAGAAGATTTCATGTGTTGAAGCAATATCCACCATCATTTCTGGTATTGGTAGTGGAAACTCATCTTTCAGACACGCTTTATGCAAGTCTCTGAAATCGACACAGACTCGTATTTGTCCGTTTTTCTTTTTAACTGGAACAATATTAGCTATCTATGTGGGATATTGTTCTTCTCGTATGAAATTAGCATTTATCAATTTCTTTACTTCGGCGATGACTTGCTGTTCAATTTCGAGGCGCATTCTCCTTGGGGCTTGTTTTATTGGGGTTATATTTTTGTCTACCCCGAGTTTATGAACTGCAGCTTCCATTGACAGTCCTGGCATTTCATCATAACTCCAGGCGAAGCAATCTTTGAATTCTGTTAACAATTCGACCAACTTTGAAGATTCTTCATTATTGAGTAGAGAACTTATAAATGTTGGTCGAGGATGTTTTTCAGTCCCGAGATTTACTTCTTTTAGTTCATCGATAGTTGATTTGATTTCTTCCTCAAATTTTGAAGGAGCATCCTTCACTAGCCAATCGGTAGAGTCATCCTCTATATCGAGGCAATTCTCACCGAAAATAGCCATGCAAAATTCTAAATCATCGACTGGTCCCACTGTACCAAATCCGAGACCCTCTTTCGATTTTGGAGTGCGATTTTTAGAATTCCATAATTTCTCAAAAAATTGTAGTTTGTCTTTTGACATTTTCTTAGGTAAATTTCCTTGTTGAATTAACTTTCGCACATAAGGCGAGAAATAACCAAAAGTTAATTCCATTAATTCATTAGGATCCTCCAAATTTACATAATTTTCAGAGTTTACAAGAGTAGAAGCACAATAAAACTTGATCAGCTTTGAACCAGCACAAGGGACTTCCTTAACCTCTAAACTCTCAACCTTTTGAGGAAAGATCAGAGTGAGGTTCAAGGTGTTCACATAGTGGTTTATTCGATCGTACATCGTCTCATATTCGCTTTTCTCATCATCTTCTAAGAAGATTCTATACTGAGTTTTCTTTTGTTTTGTCATCAGTATTTCGTCCTTGGAACTGTCTTCGTCACCTATGTTGATGATCATCTTAGTCCTTTCAACAATTGTATCGGCTCTTCTTCATCCACGTCCCCGGCCTCGATTTCGAGTGCGTGAACTAAAAGAACTTTCACCATTATGTTGTAAGGAGGTAGTTTAATGGTCTTCTTTTTGTTCTTTTTCTGAATTTTTATTTGTTGTAACTTCTCGGGAGAAGACAGTTTTCTTTGGAGGTGTATAATAAACAACATCTTCGTGAATACCAACCTCATGTACTGAAAATGGTTGTAGATCTCCTTTAATGCAATATTCTTGTTTTTCTTTGCAGTATTTGATGCATTGGTGTAAAGATGATGGAACTATATTGTTCTCATGAATCCAAGGTCGACCAAGTAGAGCGTTAAAAGAGGTCTCGACGTCGATGATATGAAATTTTGCAGTTGTTGCTAGTTCTCCAACCTTCATAAGTAACGTAATTGATCCAAGGGCTCTTTCTCCCTTTTGGTTGAATCCTCTTAACATCATCTTATCGGGGATGATCTCCTGAATGTAGAAGTCTAAATATGCTAATGTCCGTAGACTCATCAAGTTAAGAGATGCTCCAGGATCCACTAAAACTCTGGACAGCACAAATCTACCGATGTTGACAGAAATATAAAGTGGTCTATTATGATCGGCTGTACCAAGTAGTAAATCTTCATCTGTGAAGGTTACTCCAGATTGTTCTCTCAACGAGCAAACTTCATCTGAGGATGTGCTGGCCAGCTGAGCTAAGCAAATCTCTGGATCAAACAAAGCTGTAATCAGAGCTTCCCTCATCTCCTTTGACAGGATTAGAGCGTCATAGATGCTTAGTCGGGCCGGCAACTTCCTAAGATGTGCTAGCACGTTGTAATCCACTTTATTTGTTCAACTCCATCTGTCCTTTTTGGTATATGGATCAAGTTATGAGATTGGTTCATCCAAAATCATATTTATTGAACCTTTTTTAGGTTCTTTTACATATTCTTTCAGGATAGAGATATTCCCCTCCTTAATGTTCTTCTCAAGCCAATCCTTGAAAACAAAGCATTCTTCAATTTTATGCCCTAACATTCTGTGATACGGACAATAATTTGGCTCATTTTTCTTATTAACGTCTTTAGGCTTCTTTGATTCTGGAAGTTTGAATTCTGGATTTTTCATCAAACTCTTGAATATTTTGGAAATAACTTCATTCTTGAAAGATTATACTATCGCCCGTCTTTCTACGAAAGATACCTTTCTTCTTTGAGATGACTCTCCTTGAGATGATTGTTGATTAGACTGGCTAGTCTGTTTCTGAGTTTGTTGTGATGAAGGCGGACGAGGATTTTCTGCATATATCTTCATTGGTTGCTTCCCTTTATTGATGGTTGCAACTGTTCCAGATTTCTTTTCAAAGGCCTTGGTTACTTTTGCCTTTTTCACTAGAATCCATATTTTTAATATCTTCTTGAAGACTACTAGCTTTCTTTAGTAGTTTCTCGAAGGTTTTGATGGTGAGTCCCTTGAGCATGAAAGCTACTGGTCCATGCATGCTTCTGAGTAGAATCTCAATTGCATGATGTTCCTGTAGTTATGGTTCACATTTCATGCTAAGGTTTCTCCACCTCAAATATAATCTACCAAATTTTCTGCAGATTTTTGTTTTTCCATCATGAGTTCTCTAATAGAAACATGACGTTCCGCACTGGCGAATCTTTTTATAAATAAATGTTCCAATTTTGTAAATGTTTTGACCGAATCGTTGGGCAAATCGGCATACCAGTCAAAGGCAACTCTTGCTAAACTGGTAACAAACTGTTGGCAAAGCAAGGCTTCATTACTTCTTGTGATACCATAATTAGCTCTGAAATGTGCAAAATGCTGTCTGGGATTTCTGGTCCCATGGAATATTTTGAAGTTCGGAGGTGTAAAACCCTTAGGAAAAGGTACGGTGTCAGATTCCTCTGGGTAGGGTCTACCCTTTAGAATTAATGTACCTCCTTTGGATTGTACTAAAGCATCCCGAACTTGTTCAACCATTTGATTGAAATCTTTTTCAGGTATGGTTGTTGATGTAAAATCCTCTCTTGGTTGTTCTTCTTTGTTGGCTGATGTTACTTCTCTTTTTTCTTCTGTAATATGTATAATCTCTAGTCGATTGACATCTGAAGATGCTGACTGCGGTGTTTGTGACTGACCTTGGATTCCGGCCATAGCAGTCATAGTGGCGGTCATTTCTTCTATCTTTTTTTCTAATGAAATGATATGTTCATCTTTTTGGAGAAGGGCTCTTTGCATTTCTTCAACGACATTTTCATCTCGTGAGGATGCAGAAGCTCTTGTTTCAACAACATGGATATCCATGAAGTCTTCTTTAAGATAATCATTGTAATCAAAGTCTTCATCTTCTTCACTTATGGAGACTCCATGTTCTCGAGCTAACTCATAGATCTCATCTCGAAGTTTCTCGACTTTCTCTTCAATTTGTGATATATCACTTACTTTTGGAGAACCTTGTGGGGTTTCCTTCTCCATTTCAGTGGCAATTATTGTAATAATATCAGATACTTCGGATTCTAATTTTATTTCTTAATCAGGTTTATCAGACTGTATCGGTGATACAACCTTGGGAATCCACATCTTCTTCTTTAACCATGATGATTCAGGACAAAGTGTCCTAGAATTATCAACATGTTGAGAAGGAGTATGTTCCTCTTTGTGTATACCATATACAGTGTTAGATAAATATCTTTGCAAAAATCTTGGACCCAATCTTGATTTTACGGGTCGATGTCTCGTAGTATCAAATCTATTTCCCAAATGGGACCAAATAGAAGTATGAGCAGATATATTTTGTTTGGATTTAATATCCCTCAGAATTTCTTCTTTCATTCGAGGAGATATTACGTGTTCCATTTGTCTTAGTAACTCATGGACTGAACAACCTTCTTTGACAGCCAATTGCTGAAAAATTGTACTAACTTGAGAGATGGGATGGAATTTCTTCCTTCCCCTATTTTGTTCATGAAATATTGGCAAAGTAGCATCAATCTTTTTGACATCTTCATGTCCATCGATATTCATAAGAGGATAGAATTTGCCTCTTCTCAACATTGGATAGATTTCTGGTAATTCTTCTTCCTTCTGATGAAGTTCCTTTTCAGTAGGTATTTTCTCAGGGATCTGAATTTTAGCTGCTTTTCAGGCTTCCCTATTACGGTTTCTCTTCTCAGACCAGGTTAACGGTACAGTCTTCGAACTTGATCCAATTTCGAAAGTTGAAGGTATGGCAGCTAACCCTTCAGTCGGATTTTCTATTATCATGATTTCTTTTCCCTTAGTGACAGGGACAACTATTTTTATTGGTGTTATGGTGTCAGTAGCAGAGGTCTTGATTTTCATGTGAACTGGAAAGTCATCAAGGGAGTTCAAGTTGAATTCAGCAGCTTGCTCTTGTATTTCTGGAGCAGCAATTTTCACAACAACAAAAGGAGCCTTCCCGAGGATGATCGAGATCTTCAAATCCTGTTCCAAACTTAATGGTAGTAGCAACGTTGCGTGCCTCGCGGCTTGTTGGCAGGTTGCAAGTGAATGTTAACGTTGGGTTGGTCATTGCAGCAACTTTGCAAAAGAAAGTGCTGGGGTTAGTTATATGGCCAAAGTGTTGTAGTTTTAGCGCAAACACTAAAACTAACAAAGGAAAGTCTGAAGACTAGGTTAATAAAAAATTTCTAAGCTTTCAACAAGATTTGATTAAAATTTGCGCAGTATGGTCTAATTTGCAAAATTAAAGTGTTTTAGGACCTAGTGCGGGACCAACTTTACACAACGCCTATGTAGAACTAGTCCACCTACACACTTATTGGGGATCCGACCCCATATAAAGATCAGAATGTCCTTAATGGCCATCTGAATCACTCTGTCCCAGGATGATCGAACAGATTTTTCTGAAGGTCAAAAGAATTGGCCATACTTTCCCAAGACAGAAATGGGTAAAGTATGCCAACAGAAGAAGGGTAATCTGGTCCAAAAGGGATATGAACACATTACCGATGTATGAATATAATATTTCTTGATTTTAATGGAGAGAAGCTATCCCCAACGGAGTCGCAAGAAGCTGTTGGCACTATTTTTGGTATGGGGTTTGCCCGTAAGAAGCTGTCAGTCATCAGAATTGAAATCCCGTTACCCGCTTCGGAATGACGTTAAAAATTTTAGTTTTGAAAAAGATGAAGTCAAACTGACCCCATAATTTTCATAGTTTAAATGAAAGAGTGCTTTACCTCAAATCTTGTATCTATCCCGAAGGATGAACACAAGAGTTGAGGATAAGGCTTGATCAAATAAACTAAAGAAAGTTATGACATCCATTTGGTCTGCGAAACCAATGTATTGGCCGACAAGTTCCCCTATTTAATATAAGGAATTAAATTGGGTTTAAATTATGCTGGGTTCAGGAAAAGCTTCCTATAAGGGCAAGCCCCTATAGTTAATTACATCTTAGATAACTGAAGTTACTTAAGAATACTCCTAATAAGATCAAGAAAAATTACCTTTAAGGAGTTCAAATGGTAAGGACATTTCAAAGATATCGAACTAAGATGTATAAAAGGGATTGGTTCAAATTTGGAGCATTTTGTTTTAGAGTCCAAAGGAGGAAATACTAAAGGATGTCACGGGTCTGAAGGAGAACTTCGGTGACTTCCCAAGCTATCCTATTATTTGGCTTCAATTTAGGAGAAATAATTTAGATATTTCATCCTACAATTTTTTTTATTTATTAGGATTTACATTTGTGTGAAGCAATCAACACAAATAACCTTGAAGATGTGAGGATTTAGGTCATGACAAATGATAACCTCAGAATCCTAAGACGAGTTAGAGCTTAGATTGTACAACAGGATTGTACAAATGCCTAAAAATATGTTTCAGGATTTATGTTGCACTAGGCAAACAACCTCGAATTCCAATGGCTTTGTTATTTTAAAGCTAAGGAAGGGGTGTATGAGTATAGATCCTCTTGCTGTTGAAGATAGCCGGGCTGCCCACCGTGTAAGCTCCAAGCTCCTCGTTATAGCAGAGTTCAAGTTTTCTAGGTCATTTAGTTATAATGTCAAATCAGGTGACCCTATGGTTAAAGTTCTTTAAATTTTATTATGGGCATATTAAAGTTGACTAAAGTGACACCGGTCAAGATCCCACGGTTGCATCGTCCCGACACCACTATTTTCTATTGGAATCACTTAGTCCAAATGAATTTACTAAACTCAACTTAATAAATTCCATAATTTCATTTAGACCGTGGGAAACTTCGTTAGCAACCGTAGGTTACCTCCTCCGAAGGTTCCCGATCTTCCAATAGAGACGTTTTAATTTAGTTGAAGTTATATTTTTTGTGATGTTTGTGATTAAGTTTTGAGTTGTCTTATATTTTGAAATGTTGTGAGGTATTTTTGTTTGAAATTTTGTTTTTCGTTTTGGTTTTGGTTTTGTTTTTAACATGCAAGTGTTTTTTTATGCAGTAAATATGGTACAATTAGAAAAATACAAGAAAGACTGTAAAATGCAATAGACTGTAAAAGTGTACCTGACGAGTCTTCTCGTTCCACCACCTGGAACTGAAAATGCATGTCAGAGCATTTATGTATATAGAGCTGGAAAAATAAAGTTTTTGAAACCTTCCTAACTCTATGTTGTGTATTGGGGGTCCTTAAATTTTAAGGATAATATTATTAAGTAAGAAATATTAAGTTTAATAGATCCCTAAGGTATTCACCAGATTAAGAGTAGAGAGTAGGGAGCAGGTCCATGCAACCTTCTTAATGTCTGGTAAAAGACCTTGAGTCCATTTAAACTTTATTATGTTGCTTAATAATTCATCCTAGGAACAACCTGATGCTTAGTGAACATTGATGTCTTGATTATTCCTAAGAATAAGGTAAGTGTCATTTACCTTTTAATTTGAAAATTATATGGGTGAAGACCCTAAAGGGGACAAATTAGTGTATTTAAGGACACTTAACCAAATTTTTAGTCCTAATTGGACTTGTAGTATTTTAAAAGAGTTTGATTATGTTGATTTTTCTAATCCTCTTTTAACAAGTAGATTTCAACTTGAGTTTACCACTAAGTCCATTAGACTTAAGTGAATGTATTAAGTGTGTGTATTGATTAAAAAAATTTAGAACTTTAAGTGATCATTTTCAAGATCATTTAAACATCATTTTGATTATCAAATAAGGGTGTAAAATCATTGATTTCCAAAGTTATACCTCTAAATTCTCAAAAGTCATTTTATGCTAATGAAGTTTCCAAAATTTTGATAATTATGAAAATTATTCATTTATTTTATAATTTGGCAAAGTGAAGTGGTTTTCTACCAATTAACCCATTTTTGATTGCAAATCATCAAATAAGTTAATTAATATCAGAAATTACCGATTTCCCATTTTGATTAAGTCTAAATGTTTATTAAGGCCAAAATATCCAAAATTACAATTTTGCCCCTAAGAGTCTCAACTTTCATAATTTGTTAAATTTAAGTCAAATGTCTTTGGGATTTTTATGTAACCCTACTGATAGGTAAATTAAGACATCAGAGGAGACAATGTGAATTTTCATAATTTAATTTAATTCATATAATTATTTTCATGCAAAAATGTACATTTTCAAGGAAAATTCTAAAAGATGATTAAGAAAACTCCTAATCACTTGAAATTTTTCTGTATGCTAGCACTAGACCAGAAAGTCATTTGGACAAAATTTCATGATTTTTTGAATTTTCTGTGATTTATTAAAATTAATTAATGTTTTGAGGACTTTAATAAAAATAAAATCTTTTATATGTTTAAAAATATGTTTTATATTTTTAGAAAATCTCTCTAAGGTCAGGGAACCTAGAAAAATTTAATTTGTATTTTTTTTATTTTTATTTGATTTTTTAGAATTATTTTAGTAAAGATTCTATTTTTAAGCCTTAAAAATCATTTTAAGGTTTAAAAATAGATATCTTTATTTTTAGACCTTGGAAAAAATATTCCAATGATTCCAAAGTGTTTAAGAAGTAATTTGAAACATTTCCATGAGTTTAATATTTTATTTTTTTTTCATATTTTTATTTATTAAAAATAATTAAAAATTAAGTTTTAATTTTAAATATATTTTTATTTTTATTAAATCCTCCTAATATCAGAGAACTCAAAAAACTAAGTTTCATAATTTTTAGAGTTATATTTTGATTTTTAAAAAATTATTTAAATGTTAAATTTGATGATGATTTTTAAAAATCAATTAAAAATATCAAATGATCCTAAAATTCTTTGAAATTTTTAAGGTGAATTCTTTGATTCATAAACCACAGTGGAGAATAAAAATCAAATGATTTTTATCTTTATATTCTCCAAATTTAATGTTTTAAGCAAATTGGGGTTTACTCAAAACACTGATGTTTTAATTCTTAAAAATCATGAAATTATTTCCTAAGACTAATCCGGTCATAGAGAACTTAAGAAAATTTTTGTAGAATGTTCTAAGCCACATACAATTTTCTATAATTATTTGAATAGAAAATGCATAAAAACTTAGAAAATTAAGGTCTCAATCTAGAGATCGCCTATGTCTTTGAAAAAATGCTCAAATTGTGCATCTAGACAGAGGCTACAATATATAAAAATTTGGGGTCAAGGTGATTTTCCAACATGAATGGAGAATTGAAAAACCCCTAACCCTAATTCATTTTTTAAAAATAATTTATGAATCAAATTAATGTGAAAATATTCCACATGATTCTCCTCTATTCACTGAGTAAGAGAGTATTTTTATTTTATTTTTATGAATCTTCTATGCAAAGATATGGATTTTTTAGGTTTAGGGGCTATTTTCTGAATTTATTAAATATCCTATTTTTTTATTCAAACCGCGGGCTGACTGGATCATCGGATCCGTCGAAAAGCCACGCGGTGCGCTCCTATTCGACCCCGCCATCTGACTCAGCTGCCACGCGGCTTGATCTCCGCCGTCCATTCAATTCACGCGAGGATGGACGACATCCGTTCATCGTCCCCGATGGCCTTAACCGAGAGCCGTCCATTTTAAAACCTTAATATCTCTCTCATTTCTTAATGGATTTTGATGATTATTTTTTTAAATTACTCGTCTTGAAGAGACGAACATATCCATATGGTAAACATGCTATGAAATCAAGCCATTATAAATGGAGAGCTCGCGAAGACTCGGGAGAGTGAGCGAGGTTATACCTTTGCTCTGAGAGGTCTAGCCTCAATCAGAGATTCTTCACACCTTCGTTAGGACCCAAAAAGCTTAGGGATGAAGCCTCTGGCTCTAGCGTAAAGCCTATGTATGATTTCGACCACCACCGATTTTGGGTGTTGGTTGAGAGCTATGATGGAGGCTATTTTAGAGGGGCAATTAATGGGGGTTTGTCTTCTTTCACTGTTGTGAAGGTGTAGGGCCAATGAATTTGGAGTTTGGTGCTATGTAGGTTGGGATTGAGATTTGTTCTGGTTTCGGGCAGGAATTCGAGCTCAAAATTGGATTGCCATGGTGGATTTGAAAGAGGGAAATGAATTGGAATGTACTAAAGGATTCTTAGAGAAGCTCTCTTAGGAGTTTGGGAGGCCATAGTGAAATTTTTTTTACCACCTTACTATTCATGGCCGTGGGGTGGATTTTATAGAAATTGGCCAATGGGATGCTTGGCTGGCCAATTGAGGGGTTAGCCCCACTGCTTAGGTCTCAAGCAGAGGAGCTTTTAGCTCAATTTGGGCTGAGGTGGCCTCTTGGCATGAATTTGGGTCTTAGCCATGTAGGAGCTCACAGTTTTGGGCTTTAGCTTGGGTTAAAATGGCTAACCAAGGGTAGGATGAGGGTTAAAGCTTATAATGATCAGTAAAAATGGCACCATAGGGTATGGACATGTGGTATGACAAGTACATTAATTTAACCTCTTTATTATCCCATTAAGAATTAAAAAAAAAAATTACCCATGAGATAAATATCAAGCTTAACCATGGGTTGGTGGCTGCCTTTAAACTCAACCCTAGAGTCTAAGATGAGTTATGGTAAGGCTCATTTGACCATAACAAGCTCAATTGGTTTGGATTTGGTCATAAGTTCATATGACCAAATCTTGTGTTTGAACTAGGTTAGGCATGTCAATTGGCCCAATTAAATATGGCATTTGGT
>NEWO01000183.1:738341-758548 GCA_003013225.1 Phalaenopsis aphrodite
GATTTATACCAAAATCAAATGGATTTGAGGTTTCATCAAGGCTAATTAATGGTTGATTTTGATGTTTAAGAATGTTGTAAAGATTTTTCAATATTAATTGAGGCCAATTGACTAAGCTATGGTCAATTGAGTGAGATTAAGTCTTATGGTCAATATTGGGGTTTTGACCCAAATCAAAATTGGGCTCAAATCATGGGTCAATTGAGCCTGGATTTGGTTGAGTTTGGTCATATAAAAAGTGAATTTGAGCTTAGAATGGTAATTGGGATCAATTAAGATCAATTGATAGACACTTGGGATGGATTTGAGAAATTTTGGGTCTTTAAAGGACAATTTGGGGATTTTGGTTAAAGATGGTCAAATTGGCCAAATTGAGTCATGGTGTAGTTGGACAAAATAAAATTGGGAATATTTTAGATTTATTGGAATTTTGTGGAAATATTTCGAATTTTTGGATTTTTGTGTCATGGAGGGGTATTTTGGTAATTTGTTCATTGTTGGAAATTTTTGTCATTTTTGGTAAATTTGGATGTATTCAAAGTGTTTGGAATGAGTTTTGATCAGTTTTGGGTATTTTGGCAAAATTTGGGAATTTTGGCCAAATTTGGGTCCCAAGAGCAGTTAGGTAATTTGGAGGTGCCTAGGGGCAAAAGGCCAAGTTGGGTATTTCAAGTGCAATTGGGTAGAGAACCATTTTGAATGAGTCATGGAACAATGAAATCTTCATTTTTGTTCCCCATATATTGGTCTTAACCAGGGTATTGTGAGGATATTGTGTACCTTAACTTCAAACCAACACCCAGGGTCAATCCTAAGGCCAAGTAGTCCTATAGGAACTCTTCTTGAGTTTCTCATAATGATCTTACCTACTAATTATAAGAGGTTAGGATCAATATGTGGAACTTCAAGTTGGCAAAGAAAAGAGTTTTGAATTTCTAATGGTGAGGGTACCTTTTCTAGTTTTCTAAGACTAGTCAATAGGAAAGTCCTATGGCTAGACCTAGGCTACTAAAGAAGTTTCTAAACCTCAACCAAAAGTGAGGTCAACATTGCACTTTTGAAGCTTGCCCCAATGTAGGACATTATTCTGTGTGGAACTCCAAAATGGTAGACGACTTGACTTTCGAAGAACTGGAGGACGTGCTGTGCTGTAACCTCTCATAACGACACTGCCTCTGCCCATTTGGAAAAGTAAAATGTCGCGGCAAGTATAAATTTGTGTCCTTTGGAAGACGAAGGATCTATCAGACCTATTATGTACATGCCCCAAGACTCAAATGACCACGAGACGACTATTGAGTGTAGCACATTCGGAGGTTGGTGCAAGCCTACCCCATGCACTTGGCACTGGTGACATCTTCTAGTTGTATCCATGCTGTCGAAATCGTTGCTGGCCAATAATATTTGAGTTGCTTGATCTTCATTTTCATCCTTGACCCTGAGCAATCCAACATGTACCTCTTTGACAATATTTTGGGCTTCGGTCCTGCTCAAGCATCGTAGCCACATCTAATCGAATGATCTTCTGTAAAGGACATCACCGATTAAAGCATATGGCTTAGCCCTTTTTGGGATGTGATATGTTGTTGACTTGTCCTCTGACAACTTTTCAGTCTGCAAATATTCTATTAATGGCTTACGCCAATCTTCATTGATATCAACAACTGCAATCATCATTTCTTCTTCTTTTTTGATCTTGTGTAGATTATCAAGGTCAATTCAAGACAAAACCTATCTTTCTTGTACTATCATATCAATGGAATATGCTAATTCTTTTATAAGTTTTGCTAGAGCATCAACATGGGCATTATCTCCCATAGGAATCCGGTAGAAAGTTACATTGGGGATTTGCTCGAGCAACTTCATTTTGTACCGATGGTATTCCATTAACCTTGGCTTCAAAGTCTTGTATTGTTTATCGACTTGTTGGATGATTAGTTAAGAGTCGCCATAGATGACAATATCCATTATATCCATCGAGATTGTCAATTCCAATCCGGTGATTAAGGCTTCATATTCTGCTTCGTTATTTGTACACAGCTCTGTCAGGTGGTGTAAGATCCTCAACATACCCATTTCTGGCGTGATAAAGATCAAACAAATCCCTGCTTTGCCTAGTATAACTGTGTCTGATCCTTTGTCTTTTTTGACAGATGAAGCTCCATCCAAGCACATCTCCCGACGTTGTGCATTGGAGAATTCCATTTATAATACTTGCTCATCTTGTAACTTGTCATTAAGAGGGGACCCAATTGGCAGTGAGTGTGTAGTAAGAAAATCTACTAAAATTTGTCCATTGATAACACAGAAAGGAACAAAAGTTATATCGAATTGCAACAAAATCATCAACCATTTTGCTAGAAGTCCAGAGAGTGTTGTTTGGGTCATCAGATATTACAACAGATTAACTTTTGAAATGAGGGTAATCTTATGAGAAAACATATAATGTCTAAGCTTCTAGGCAGCAAAAACCAAGGCTAGGCAATGCTTCTCAATAGACGGATACCTTATCTCTGTCTGTATTAGACGACGACTCAAATAGTATAGTGTGTTTTATTTATCCTCATCATTGACTTGAGTTAAAAGGGCTCCAAGAGAGTCATCTACGACCACAATATAAAGTATCAATGATTTTTCTAGGATAGGGGCTGCCAAAATATGAGGTTTCATTAAATATTACTTAACATACTCAAATAATATAGTTCATTTTCCTTACCCTCATCATTGACTTGAGCTAAGAGGGCTCCAGGAGAGTCATCTACAGCCACAGTATAAAGTATCAATGGTTTTTCTGGGATAGGGGCTGCCAAAACAGGAGGTTTCATTAATCAGTACTTAACATCCTCAAAGGCCCACTAACATTTCTCTTCCCAAACAAATTTGACGCCCTTTTTAATTAATGCCAAGAAGGGCTGACACCTATATGAGAGATTAGAAATAAAACATCTCAGATATGCCAACTTCCCTGGGAAGGAACGTAGTTGTTTCAAAGTTTTTGGAGGAGACATTTCTAAGATAGCTTTACCTTATTCGATCTGATCTCGATCCCCCGATAACGGACAAAGAATCGTAGAAATTTCCCAGAAGTAACGCCAAAGATGCAATTTAAGGGATTCATCTTAAGGTCATATTGTCATAACCTTTCAAACACGATCCTAATACCAAATCATCCATGTAGCATTCTACTTGGTTGTGAATGAGATCATAAAAAATCTTCGTCATAGCTTGTTGGTATGTCGCTCCGACATTCTTCAACTAAACGACATCACTGTGTAGTAGAAAATTCCAATCAGCGTTCTGAATGTTGTAAGTGTCGCATCTTCGGGAGCCACCTTGATTTGGTTGTACCCCGACAATTCATCCATGAAGGATAAAATTTTATGTGTCAAAGCAATGTCCACTATCACTTCTCGTATTGGCAGCGAAAATTCATCCTTTGGACACGCTTTGTTCAAATCCCTGAAGTCGACATATACACGAATTTGTCCATTTTTCTTTATAATAGGTATAATGTTAGCCCACCACGTGGGGTGTCTCTCTTCTCTTATAAAGTTAGCATCTTTTAATTTCTTCACCTCATCAATGACTTACTACTCTATTTTGAGGTGCATTTTTCTTGGAGCTTGTTTTACTGGGGTCATATCTTTGTCCACCCCGAGCTTATGAACCGCAACCTCTGCTGACAATCCAGATATTTCATCGTAACTCCTTGTGAAGTAGTCTTTTAATTATGTTAACAGTTTAATCAATTCTAAAGATTCTTCATCATTGAGTAGAGAACTTATAAACCTAGGTCGAGGTTGCTCCTCCGTTCTAAGGTTAATTTCCTTCAATTCATCAACAGTTGACTTAATTTATTCTTTAAATTCTGGTAGAACATTTTCTATTTGTTGATCAGTAGAGTCATCCTCCACATCAAGGCAATCCTGTTCCGATTTGCTAGTAACAACCATGAAAAATTCTGAATCATCAACTGGTCCTATTGTACCAAATTTGAGACCCTCTTTCGAGTTAGGAGCTCGACTTTTAATATTCCATGATTTTTTAAAAAGGTGAAATTTATCTTTTGGCACTTGTTTTGGCAATGCCGTTATTGAATTAACTTTGAACACAATGTGAAAATTAGCCAAATTGTAATTCCATTAATTCATCAGCATCCTCATCCAAATTTACATGATTTTCAAGATTAGTAGAAGTAGAAGCATGATAAAAATTGATCGGCTTCAAACGAATGCTACGAACCTCTTTAACCTCTAAACTCTTGACTTTTTGAGGAAGAATTGGAGTAAGGGTCATGGCGTTCACATAGTGGTTTATCCGATCATACATTGTCTCATATTCGCTTTTCTTCGTATCTTCTAAGGATAACTCGTACTGAGGTTTCTTCTATTTTTTCATTTTCATCTTCAGACCTTTCTTCACCATCAATGTAGTTGGTCGGCCTAGTCCATTCAATGACCATGTTGGCTCTTTCTCATCCACGTCCTTAGCCTTGACCTCGGGTGCGCAAACTAAAAGAACCCCCACCAACTTGTCACAAAAGAGTGGTGGAAGATCGTTGAAGCGGAGTTGAAAGACCTTGTCATTGTAATTCTTCTAAATCTTCACTTTTATTTGTCACAATTTCACGAGAGGTGACAATTTTCTTCGGAGGCGAGTAATAGACAGAATCTTCATGAATTCTAACTTTATGAACTGAAAAAAGGTTGTTAATCTCCCTTGATGCAATGTTCTTGTCCTTCCTTGTAGTACTTAATGCACTAGTGTAGAGATGATGAAACCATCTTATGTTTGTAAATCAATGATCAACCCAGTAGAGCATTGAAAGAGATATCGACGTCGATAATAAGGAATTTAGCGGTTGTTACTAGTTCTCCAACATTCTTAAGTAATGTAATTGATCCAATGGTTCTCTCTCCATTTTGGTTGAATCCTCTTTGCATCATTTTACCAGTCGTAAGCTCTTCAGCTTCAATGTCCAAATAGACCAATGTTTGTAGACTCATTAAGTTGACGTATGCTTGAGGATCAACTAAAACTCTGGACAACACAAATCTGCTGATGTTAACAGAGATATAGAGTGGATGATTATGGTCGACGGTACCGTGCAACAAGTCTTATTTTGTAAAGGTTACTCCAGACTGTTCTTTCAATAAGAAAACTTCATCTGAGGATATGCTGTCCAATTGAGCTAAAAAAATTTCTGGGTCAAGCAAAGCTGTAACTAGAGACTCTCTCATCTCTTTTGACAGGATCAGAGCATCGTAGATGCTTAGTTTGGTCGGCACCTTCCTAAGATGAGCTAGCACATTGTAATCCATTTTGTATGACCTTCCAATTTTCTCTTGATTATGTGGTTCTTCCACTAGCATAGGTGGAGGTAGCTTTTCTCGAGTTACTATTTGCTTTCCTTTATTTGTTAGAGCTATTCTCGGGGGTAATACTCTCCCGCCCCTTAAGTTCACTTGTGTAATTTCTTCTCCCTAAGACATCATTATCGAATCTTTTGGTGTTTCTTCTTTCTTGGAAAGATCTAAATTGATGGCAAGTGGTGCACCGTGGCAGCTGAGGATTGGCTCCTCACTCCCAATGCTATCGTAAGCGGTATTGTCGATGTCTCCTTCGGTCTTGTTAGCGATTTCATCGGACTCAAGTACGATTTAAGGATTAGTTTGGGAATCAAGATCAAAGTAAGATCAGTCATAATAAATTACATTATCACTAGAAATAGTTAAAACGTAGCTGAAATCATAATCATTATATTCATAAGACCCCATAGGGGTAAAAAAATAATCATATAAAGTTAGGGGTTCAAGGATTTTCTTCCCTGATGTAGCAGAGGAAGCCCTTATCCTACCCCCCCTTGTTATCATTCTTTGTGGTGGTATTCCTCTTATTCCTCTTCTTCGACGATGACAGATCTTTTGGTTAAATCTTTATCTCGGGCTTGGCAGGCTGAAGACTTTGAACAGAAGCTTGTCTTGATACATTTCTGATTTGGTTCAGGACCTTCTTGACCTAGTTCCAAGTCATACTCCATCCAACTTTTCCAGTACACGAGTCTATTGGAAAGACTAGCTCAGTCAAAGTCATATTTATAGAACCTTTTTCAGGTTCTTTTAAATATTCTTTCAGGATCGTTATATTCCCTTCTTTAAGATTATTCTTGAGCCAGTATTTAAAGACGAAACATTCCTCTATAGTATGTCCAAGCAATCTGTGATACGAGCAATAATTTGGTTGATCTTTTTTGTTGACCTCTTCTGGTTTCTTTAGATCTGGTAATTTGAACTCAAGCTTTTTCATCAGACTTCTGAATATTTTTGGTATGGCTTTGTCTTTGAAATAATATACCACTTTCCTATGTTCCGCATTGGACATTTTCCTATTCTCCGTTCGGTATGATCCTCCTTGATGCAGTTGCTGGCTAGACTGGCCATACAGTTGTGTCAAATGTTGAACATGCTACGATGACGACTGATGAAAATTTTCTACATGTATCTTCATTAGCTATTTTCCTTTATCAACTGTTGTCACTGTTCCGGACTTCTTTTCAAATACTCTGGTCATTTTGGACTTCTCAGACTTCTCATGAGAATCTATGTGTTTAATTTCTTCTTGATAATTGATGGCTTTGCTGAGTAGGTTTATGAAGGATTTAATGGTGAGTCCCTTGAGCATGAAAGCTACGGGTCCATGGATGCTCTTGAGTAAAATCTCAATCGCATGATGTTCTTATAGCTGAGGTTCACATTTTATGCTAAGGTTTCTCCACCTCAAAATGCAGTCCACTAAAGTCTCGTTGGGCTTCTGTTTCTCTACTATGAGATCTCCAATAGACACATGATGTTGGGCTCTAATAAATTTTTTTACGAACAACTGTTATGGCTCAACAACCATCTTAACTGATCCGTTGGGTGATTCAACAAACCAATCAAAAGTGATTCCTGACAGGCTGTGATACACCAAAAATATATAGTGTTTTTAGGTGCATTTTTATACTTATTTTTGAGATATTATGCTTTAATGGAAGTATTTGTGTATTTTTCTTTCTGGTACACGTAAAGAGGTGAAAAATGATTAAAGGAGTGAAAAAATGATTAAACTAGTGAAAAATGATCAAATTTGGAGCAAATAGGTAAAATTTGGGCAAAAGAGTTTTGGCACCTAAATGTCAGATCCAATGCTTAAACGTCGGTAAAACAGAGAAAGCCATGCCTAAGCATCAGAGGCCTCGTGCTTAAGCGCCAGTGATAGTTAATGGATGAGTAAATTTGTTTTTTACAAATTTTGGAAGAGGTGTTTTAGGCACCCATTGACTTAATAGGTGGTTACAACCACCATAGATGAAAATTATTGTGAAAGGAGGCATCACTTGGAGAGATACATCGAATCAAGACATATTTTGAAGAGATACCAATGCACCTTTTAGAGATTTATAAAAGAATGAAGATTGTTTCTTTGAAAGTGTGCTTGAAGAGAGAAAGTTTTGAAATTTCTTGAATTGGGGAGTTAGTTCAGAGAGATTTACATGCACCACATATATATTTTATCCTTTTTGTTTGTAGTTTTATATTGAGAGTGTTGTAAAAGAGGAGATTCAAAGGAACTTTAAGAGTTTGGTGGAGGACTTGAGATAGGTTTATATCTTTTTTTAGACTAATTTTAGTTTTAATTGAGACTTGCTGTTCGTTTGACAATAATTTATACTTTTAAACTAAAGTGTGGTTTTGTTTTCTCCATGGATTCTAAGTAGTTTTCTTTATCTTTCTTCTTACAATGATAAGTAATTAAGTGTTGGATGGAAGTTGTGGAGACTATTGATCTTTAATGTTGGAAGAAGTTAGGATGATTAAAATCCATGCACTTCATTTACTACTTGATTTGGCCAATCCAGATGTTAAAAACTGTTGTGAGAACGTGTAAGAACCGGGTAGGTGTTGTCTCAGTCAACAATTGGAAAGAATCATGTGAGGTTGTATGAATGAAAATGTAGTTCATATGATTGAGTTCAAATAAATAAGGAAATATTCATTGAAGGGAATAGAGTTAGAGGAATTTAAAGTGACAAGTTAAAGCCCCCAACTTGGTTTATTACTTTAGGTTCTGATAAGAGATGTTAGCCACTAGGTGGAGGGAATCGAGGGAACTCTAGAGTGAGAGCTAGTATCTTCCTTACCTAGCCCGTCTTCAGAACTATTAAAAATTTGAATTAGCCAATATGTTTTATAGTATCTCTATTAAAGGTAAAGAATATTATTCCTCCTATTTGACACAACCCAATTTGCATACTTCCACAACAGAATTCCTATTACTTACTATTAATTTATGATAAGAAGAAAAATATTTTCATATTAAATGTTTTTCTGATATAAGTACTCTAATTATCTTTTTAAATTGTTGTTGTTCTATGATACACCAAAAATATATGCATTTTTAAACCCATATTTTATACTCATTTTTTGTGATATTGCACTTTAATGGAATGTATTTGGATGTTTTCTTGCAGGTTGTTGATTTCTTGGGCTTCAAGCAAAAAAGAATGCAAAAAGGATGAAATTTAGAGTCAAAATTATGTTTTTGAAGAAATGCTCAGCGCCGAGGTTAGCATCAATGGCGCAGAACAATTTAACGCTGAAGATTTTTACTCAGCGCCTACGGCCCCAAAGGCGGTGCAGACCCCGTTTTTAGAAGGTTCAATGTATTTGGATGACTTTTTGAAGAGTTTTTGGAGGCACCTCTTGGAGACCGAACTTGGGCTCTATTTGGGGCCAAATTTCATCAGAAAATTCGTTCCTCTACGTTTTTCACTCCTCTACATTCATTTTTCGCTCCACAACATTCTATTCGACTATCATATTGGAGTCAAGTAGTGATTTTTCTTTCATATTTTAGAGTTTTGGTGGTGAGATTTAGTGTAAAACTTTCCGTAAGAGTGTTAGAGAAGGAGAAAAGTGAGAGAATTCTTTTTCCCGCATTTATAAGGAAAGACTACAAAGGATTTGCTTTAAAAAAGATTTTCAGATAAGTTTGATTGTTTATTTAGTGTTGAATGAACTTTATTTTATATATGAAATTTGTGTTTTATCGTATCTTTCTCAGAAAGTCTGAGTAGTTCTCTCTATCTTTCCCTCTACTCTGAGATATGGTGAAATTAAGAGATAAAATGAATGTGCCATAATTAAAATATAAAATAAATTGTGATAATTTTTCAACTCTGAACTTAATTTACTTTTTAGTCTGGTCAATTTTTTTATTAAAATATGTTGTGAAACATATGATCCGGGAAATGGAGTATGAATTCTACAACAGAGTGAGGATCGCATTTGATTTCATGAAGGAGAAATTCATTCATGAAATTATGTGCAAATAAATAAGGAAATATTCTTTATTGGATGTAAATTGAAGAATATTTAGGGTGACAGACTAAAATCCCCAATGTGGTCTTAGTGTTTAAAAACTAAAGCAAGTGTTAGCCTTCAGGTGAAGGGAAGTGGGAGCTCTGGAGTGGAAGCCGGTATCCTCTGATCCTAACCATGGATTTAGGGACTAAACCTAAGATTAACCAATGATTTTCTATGCACTGTATCAGGGTAGAGAATTAAAATTGCTCATATTTGGCACAATACATATAAAAAACATTTGTCTCATCTCATTTCACCAGAATTTCATTGTAGTAGGAAGGATTCTTTTTCACATAAAAAAACTTCATTACCTAAACATAGTTTTTATATTCGTATTTAATATTTAAAAGGTGCATTTCCATTTTTACTAATAGTTAAGCAATTTAGTTTGGTTAATATCTCAACATTCAAAATTAGTGGCAATGATTTTGTTTTATTTTCTATAAATTTCCTATTAAAATTTATCATTGTTAACTTACACCTTCCCCGTGGGATCGATATTTAGGGCTTAAATAAAAAACCCGTTATTACTTGATAACAATACATATACTTGGGTAGAATCTCATTATTAATTACCCATAATTATATATATTTTACACAACTTACTTTTCATATAAGGATCAAGTTTTTGGAGTTGTAATGGTGTCAAGTTCATAAATCCTTACATATAATAATTCGGGATCATTTTATCAAAATATTGAAAATACCAAAAATATTTAAATTTTCATTACTTCAAAAATCATCTTTAGTTTAAATTATTGTCTTTTTAAAAATAGAAAGTTTATTGTTCAATAGTGCATATTATGTATTCTCCTTGTGGGTTCGATATTCAGGTCTTAATCAAAAAGTCCTATATTACCTGATAATGATACGTATACTTACGTAGTAGCCCAATATATATATAAATTAAAGTTAAATTCTTATATTTCTTCAAGATAAATTTTTTAGTTTTGTTACAAAATAAAGAAATGTAAGTGAAAAATATAATCTGAATTATTTTTGTACTGTGCATATAAGCAGTATCCTTGGATCAAGTTTTTGGTGTCATTGCCGGAAAGAAATTGATTTTTAAAAGTAAATTTCCATTTTTAGAAAGTCTTACTTAAACTTTAAAAGTTATTATATCTTATTTTGAGTGTGTTTATTTTTATTTTTATTTTATTTTATTATATGTTAGTATATGCGTAGTTCAGGTTTTGAAGGACTAGTGCCCTAAGATTCTGAATTAGAAAGAACTGTTAGAAACATTAAAAAAACCCAAAAAATTAAAAATCTTGAAAGGTCCAAAATAATTACAGAATTGACAAACTAAAATGTCAAAATGCTGAAATTCGTTAGGATTTTAGACCTTTAAGAGATTATGCCAACCCTACTGTAGATGAACTTCATTATAATATTCAAAACCTACTGTAGTGGCTAATTCATTTGAGGTTAAACCTGCTATTATGCAAATGGTATCTAATAATCAATTTGAGGGATCACCAACTGAAGATCCAAATTTACATCTTGCCAATCTTTTAGAATTGTGCGCTATATTTAAATACGATGGTATATCCGATGATGTCATAAGACCTAGGTTATTTCTTTTCTCACTTAGGGATAAAGCTAACATGTGGTTGAATTCATTAGCACCTAAATCTATCAAATCTTGGGGTGATTTAGCACAAAAATTTCTTGCCAAATATTTTCCACCATCAAAAACTGCGAAGCATAGAAATGATATTACATCTTTTAGTCAGTTTAAAGGGGAATCTATTTATGAAGCATGAGAAAGATTTAAAGAACTCTTACAAAAATATCCACACCATACTATACCAGATTGGTTAATAATTCAAACTTTTTATAATGGGTTAGTTGGATCTCTTAGATCAATTATTGATGCCGCTGCTGGTGGTTCATTGATGTCAAAACCATTTCATGAAACTTATGCTTTAATTGAAGAAATGGCTACCAATAATTTTTAATGGACTTCTGAGAGGGTGAATCCTAAGAAAGTAGCCAATATTCGTGAAACTGATGCATTTACCATGTTAGCAAATCAAGTTGCTGCAATTTCAAGGAAGTTAGACAAATTTAGAATGAATTTTTCTCAACCAATTTCTATTATTGAAGAGAATTCATTAGGCCAAATGGTAGATTCTCAAGCATCATTAAAAACTTTGAATATCATAAATAACAAGCAGAATAACCCATATTCAAATTATTATAACCCAGGTTAGAAGAACCATCCTAACTTTAACTGGAATAACAATTCGGGTGGTAATAATCAGCAATAGGGGAACAACCAAGGAAACCCTTTGGGAAACTAGAACAACAAAAGGAATAACAATTATAGATCTACATATCCTCCAGGTTTCAATAGTAATACACAATTTAAGGGGAAGAATTGTCTATAGAAGAAGTGGTGTTACAAATGAGAAATCAATTACAAAGTCAAGGAACTACAATTAGAAATATTGAGAATCAACTTGGGCAAATAGCAAATTCATTAAGTAATAGATCCTAAGGAACACTTCTTAGTAATACTAAATCAAATCTAAAAGACCAGAATAAAGAGCAAGTAAAATTCATTCAACTTAGAAGCGGAAGAAAGTTGGAACGTAGGGTTCAAAAAGAAATTGAAGTAGAGAGAGCAGAAATTGAAGAATCAAAAGATGACGCTCTAAAAGATTATGAGACACCTATTTCTCCACTAAAAATTGATTTGGAAAAACCACCACCTCCATTTCCTCAGAGACTTCGTCAGCAAAAGTTGGATAAACAATTTTCAAACTTTATGGAAATATTTAAGAAGCTTACAATCAATATTTCATTTGCTGAAGTCTTAGAATAAACGCCGAGCTATGTAAAATTTATGAAGGATATTCTTAACATGATAATGAATACTGAAGATAATGAGACTGTTGCCTTTAGTGAGGAGTATAGTATGATAATTCAGAAGAAGCTTTCTGAAAAACTTAATAATCCTTGTAGCTTTACTATTCCATGTGTAATAAGAGACAAATTTTATGGGAAAGCTTTATGTGATTTAGGTGCAAAAATTAACCTTATGTCATTATCAATATTTAAGAGATTGGGATTAAGAGAAATAAAACCTAGTACAACAACTCTACATATAGTAGATCGTTCAATATCATGTCCTAAAGGAGTTATAGAAGATGTCCTAGTGAAAGTGGATCAATTTATCTTTCCTATTGATTTTATTGTGCTAGATATGGAGGAAGATAAAGAGATACCTATCATTTTGGGGAGACCCTTCCTAGCCACAGGAAGAGCAATGACAGATGATCAAACTGTTACTTTTAACATTTCAAGATCAATGAAATACCTTGCAAAAGGTAAAGATGATGAATGTTTTAGAATAAATGTTATAAGATACATAAGTGAATGTCATTTCAGAAGTACTTATGAAGAAAAATCTGAAGAAAAAGATTTGGAACATTAGCAAGAAAAGGAATTAGATCAATGTGAAGAACTTTTTAAGGAAGATTCAAACTATGTTCAAGAAATTTTTGAAATTTTGGACACGATAGAAAAAGATAAATCATTTTGTTCATCTATTAAAAAACCTCTAGAAATTGAGTTGAAGTTACTTCCTGATCATTTAAAATATGCCTTTTAGGAGATTCCTTTAATTTACCAGTTATAATTTCCACAAAGTTAACAATGGAAGAAGAAGAAAGGTTGATGAAAATTCTTAAAAATTTTAAGAAACTCTTTGGATGGACAATTGCTGATATTAAAAGAATCAGTCCTTTAATTTGTATGCATAGAATTCATATGGAAGGAAATTGCAAACCCAAGGCTGATCCTTAAAGGAGACTGAATCATGTTATGAAAGAAATTGTAAAGAAAGAAATTTTAAAGTGATTAGAAGCTGAAATTATCTACCCTATTTCAAATAGTGCATGGGTTAGTCCAATTCACTACGTTCCTAAGAAAGGAGGAGTAACTGCAATTGTGAATGAACATAATGAGTTAATACCCACTAGATAAGTTACAGGGTGGTGAATATGCATTGATTATAGAAAATTAAAATTTTCCACTAGGAAAGAACATTTTCCATTACCCTTTCTAGATCAAATGCTGGATAGACTAGCTAACATAAATACTTTTATTTTCTGGATGGATATACTGGTTATCACCAAATTCAAATATCTCTTGAGGATCAAGAGAAAACAACTTTTACCAGTCCTTATGATACTTTTGCTTTTAGAAGAATGTCCTTTGGTTTATGTAATGCCCCTACTACATTTCAAAGATGTATGATGGCAATTTTTTATGATTTAATTGAAAAAGGGATTGAAGTATTCATGGATGACTTTTAAGTGTTTGGAACTTAATTTAACTCTTGTTTAGAACATTTATCCAAAGTTCTTAAGGATTTTAAAGAAACAAATTAAGTCTTTAATTGGGAAAAATGCTAATATATGGTAGCAAGATGAATTATATTAGGTCATCAAATATCAGAAAATGGTATGAGAGTGGATCGTTCTAAAATTTAAGTGATCGTTAATTTACCTTATCCAACAAATGTAAGGGAAATCAAGAGTTTTTAGGACATGCTGGATTCTACAGATGATATATTAAAGACTTTTCAAAGATTGCTAAGCCTTTATGTTTTTTACTGGAGAAAAATGTAATTTTCAATTTTGATGAGGAATGCATAAAAGCTTTTAATTTATTAAAAGAACAATTAATCACTGCACCAATTATAGTTTCACTAGACTGGGGAAAACCTTTTAAATTGATGTGTGATGCTAGTGATTATGTTATTGGAGCTGTTTTAGGACAAAGATATGATAAAATTTTTAAAGTTATTTACTATGATAGTAAAACTCTTAATGAAACTCAAATTAATTATAATTATACAACTACTAAAAAAGTGTTTGTAGCAATAGCATTTATTTTTTATGAATTTATATCATATTTGATTGGAACTCATTTGTAGTGCATATAGATCATTTTGCTATTAAATATTTAATGAAAAATAAGGATGCTAAACATAGAATTATAAGATGGATTCTTCTTTTGCAAGAATATGATTTTGATATAGTAGATCATAAGGGGATTGAAAATCAAATTGTGGATCATTTGTCTAGGCTTGAATTAGAAAAACCACTCTATTTTGAAAATGAAATTAATGAACATTTTTTAAAAATTATTCACTGTTAATGAGTGGCGTGTTCCGTGGTATGCTGACATTGTAAACTTTATTGTTATTGATATTATACCCTATGGAATGACATACTAACAAAAGAGGAAATTTATTTTGGAAGCTAAGACTTATTTTTTGGATGACCTATTTTTATATAAACAAGGAAAGGATCTGATTATTTAAAGATGTGTACCACTAGAAGAAACTTATGAGATTATCCAAAAATGTCATAATTCTTATTTTGGGGTACATTTTGGTGTTGATAAAACAACATACAAAATTTTATAATATGGATTTTATTGACCTACAATTTTTAGAGATGTTAATGCTTATATCAAAACTTGTGATCGATGTCAAAGAGTAGGCAATATTTCTAAAATAAATGAGATGCCCCTCAATTATATGTTAGAAGTTGAAATATTTATTTTTTGGGGATTATATTTCATGGGACCATTTATACAATCTTTCAGAAATTTATATATTTTTTTAGCAGTGAACTATATATCCAAATGGATAGAAGTTGTTGCTTTACCTCGATGTGATGCTCAAAGTGTTGCAAAATTTTTTAAAACGAACATATTTTATAGATTTGGGATGCCGAGAGTTATCATTACTGATGGGGGAAGTCATTTCAGAAATCTCATAATGGAAAGGTTATTAAAGAAATATAATATAAATCATAGGATTGCTACTGCTTATCATCCTCAAACAAGTGGTTTGGCTGAATTATCCAATCAAAAAATTAAAATAATTATGGAAAAATATGTGAATAAAAAAAAAATGGATTGGTCAGCCTAACTTGACTATGTTTTGTGGGCTTATAGGACTGTATATAGAACTCCTATAGGAATGTCCCCATATCGGCTAATATTTGGGAAAACTTGTCACTTACCAGTTGAACTTGAGCATAAAGCATATTGGACGATTAAATGATTCAATTATAATTTGAAAGATGCTGGTAAGAAAAGATTATTACAATTAAATGAGCTTAAAGAGATAAGGAATGAATCTTACGAGAGTGCTAAGATTTACAAAGAAAAGATGAAAATGTGGCATGATTGAAGGATTCTTACTAAAATTTTTTAGCCAGGACAACAAGTTTTGCTATATAATGCAAGATTAAGATTACTTTCAAGCAAACTTAATTCCAGGTGGATGGGCCCATTTATTGTGATAAAATTTTATCCTTATGGAGCTGTGGATATTAAAGATCCTAAGTCTGAGAAAATAGTTAAAGTTAATGGACATAGACTGAAACCTTATTTTATAGGGGATCAACATAAGTTTAATGATGAAATGATGTTGGGTCAACCAGAATAAGCACTGGTTACGTCAAGCTGACGATGTAAAACCAAGCGCTTTCTGGGAGGCAACCAATAATATTCAATGTGTTTTTGTTTTGATTATTGTTTTATGTGTGATTAAAAAAATTGGGGTAGTATTTTTTAGAATACTATGTGTTAGTACTGATTTTAAGACTTTATTTATTGACTTAGACATGTTAGAATGAGAATTTGGATGTTAGGTTGACTCAGAGAAATACATCGAATCAAGACATATTTTGAAAAGCTACCAATGCACCTTTTGGAGATTTATAAAAGAATGAAGATTGATTCTTTGAAAGTGTACTTGAAAAGAGAAAGTTTTTGTATTCGGGAGTTAGTTCAGAGAGATTTTCATGCACCCCATATTTATTTTATCCTTTTTGTTTTTAGTTTTGTATTGAGAGTGTTGTAAAAGAGAAGAGATTCAAAGGAACTTTAAGAGTTTGGTGGAGGACTTGAGATAAGTTTTCATATTTTATTTTTAGACTATTTTTAGTTTTAACAGAGACTTGTTGTTCGTTTGACAATGATTTCTACTTTTAAGCTAAAGTGTGGTTTTGTTTTCTCCATGGATTCCGAGTAGTTTCTTTTATCGTTCTTCTTACAATGATAAGTAATTAAGTGTTGGATGGAAGTTGTGGAGACTATTGATCTTTAATGTTGGAAGAAGTTGTGATAATTTAAATCCATGCACTTCATTTACTTCTTAATTTGGCTAATCCAGATGTTAAAAATTGTTGTGAGAACATGTAAGAACCGGGCAGGTGTTGTCTCAATCAAAAATTGGAAAGAATCATGTGAGGTTGTATGAATGAGAATGTAGTTCATATGATTGAGTGCAAATAAATAGGGAAATATTTATTAAAGGGAGTAGAGTTAGAGGACTTTAATGTGACAAGTTAAAGCCACCAACTTGGTTTATTGTTTTAGGTTCTGATACGAGATGTTAGCCACTAGGTGGAGGGAATCGAGGGAACTCTAGAGTAAGACCTAGTATCTTCCCTACCTAGCCGGTCTTCAGAACTATTAAAATTTTAAATTAGCCAATGTTTTTTATAGCATTTCTAGTAAAGGTAAAGAATACTATTGCTTCTATTTGGCACAACACTATTTGTGTACTTTCACAATAGAATTTCTATTACTTATTATTGATTCATGATAAGAAGAAAGATATTTTCATATTTAGTGATTTTCTGCTACAAATACTCTAGTTATCTTTTTAAAATTATATTGCTCTATCAAAATACTGAAAATAAGAAAAATATTTAAATATTCATTATTGCAAAAATCATCTTTAGTTTAAATTATTGTCTTTTTAAAAACATAAAATTTGTTGTTCAATAGTGCATATTGTGTATTCTCCCTGTGGGTTCGATATTCAGGTCTTAATCAAAAGTCCTATATTACTTGATAACGATACGTATACTTACATAGTATCATAATATATATATATATATATATATATATATATATATATATATATATATATATATATATATATATATATATATATATATATATATATATATATATATATATATATATATATATATATATATATATATTAAAATTTAAATTCTTATTTTTCTTCAGGATCAAGTTTTTGGTTTTGTTACAAAATAAGGAAATATAAGTGAAAAATATAATCTGAATTATTGTTGTACTGTGCATATAAGCAGTATGCTGGGATCAGAGTGCTGACAAACTGTCGAAAGAGCAAAGCTTTGTTACCCTCAGTATTGTCATAACTGGCTCGAAAATGTGATATATGTTGTCTAGGATTTCAAGTCTCATCTAAATCTTAAAGTTTGGCTACACAAAAACCTTAGGGTAGGGTACGTCATCGAACTCCTCCGGGTAAGGCCTACCTTTCAAAATAAATGCACCACCCTTAGATTGGGTTAAGGGCTCCCTAACTTGTTTGGCCATTTGCTTAAACTCCTTTTCTGGCGTGGAGCCTGATGAAGAATCTTTTCTTTGTTGATCATCACTATTTTCTGAGGCAACTTCCCTCCTTTCATATTTGATGTGTATAATCTCTGGTTGATTGACTTCTAGAGAGGCTAATTTTGATGGTTGAGATTTTCCTTGAGCTATGGTCATGGCGGTCATGGTTGTAGTCATCTCTTCCATTATTTTCTCCATTTAGCTGATTTGTTCACCCCTTAAGAAAACAACCCTACGCAGCTCATGTACTGCGTTCTCTTTGACGAGAGGTTGAGCGTCGAGCACAGATGCAGCGGATCTGGTCTCGATGATATGGAAATCCATGAAATCTTCCTTAAGGTAATCATTAAAGTTGAAATCTTCATCAACATCATCAATGAAAACTCCATGTTCTCGATATAACTTGGAAATTTTGACCCTGAGCTTTTCGACCTTTTCTTTGATTATTGGTTCTTGTAGCATTTTGAGATCTAGAGTACTTTACTGGACATCTTTTACTTGTTTCTCCATCTCGCTAGCACTCTTTGTGACAATGTTAAATGCTTTAGACTCTGTCTTCATTCCATGATCCTGGCCTGTGGGCTTGCTGGACCATATCGGTACGGCAACCTTTGGTATCCATACCCTTTTCTTTGATGGTGATGTCTTGAGACAGGGTGTCTCGGTAGGAACATCGGTATGTCGAAGAGAAATATGCTACCCATGGTGCGGACTGGATACGGTATTGGGTAACCTCTTCATCTTATCATTCATAATTTTAATAATATCCTTGTGACTGGTAGTTAGTGGAAATTTTGGACCCATACGCAACTTAACTGGTCGATTTCCTGCGGGTCTAATGACAGTAGAATCAGTAGTAAAAATGGTGGTACCAACTCTTCTCCCTAGGAGGAACCAGAAGGGAATGTGAGCAAGTAAAGCTTCAGTTGAATTCTGGGAGCTTCTGGCATACCTGATGTCCTTTAAAATTTCTTTCTTCAAGCAAGGGGATCCCACTTTTAGGTAACTTGCCAACTGAACAACCTTCTTTGGCAGCTACTCTCTGAAAAACTAAATTAACTCGGGTGATAGGAGCAGGCTTCTTCCTCCCCCACCATGTCCATGAGGTGTTAGTAAAGTAGTGGCGATCTTTTGGATGATTTCGTACCCATTAGTATACATTAAGGGATGAAACCTACTCCCTTGCAGACGTGGATAGGTCTCCGATAATTCGGACTCCTCATGGCGAGGAACTTCATCAACACATACTTCCTTAGAAATCTGGGCTTTAGTAGCCCTCTTAAACTTCCTGTTGTGGTTTCTCCTTTGGGTTTGGGTTAACAGTTCAGTCCACAAACTCGATTCGATTTGAAACACTGACGGCGGGACAACTAATCCTTCAGTCGGGTTTTCAATGATCACAACTTCTTTTCACTTAACAGAAACGAGACAACAAGCTTAGTAGGTGTCGTGGTGGCAGTAGTTTTGACCTTCTTGTAAGAAAGAAAATATTGAGGACAACTCGGGTTAAATTCAGCAGACGGTTGTTGAACCTCTGAAACGACGACTTTCATTATGACAAATGGGGCTTTCCAGAGAAGGACCTCGAGATCTTCAAATCCTGCTCCAAACTTGATGGTGGGAGTGACATTGCGGGCATTGCAGCTCATGGACAGGTTGCAAGAAAAAGTGAGCATTGGAGACGCCATTGCACCAGCTTCAAAAAGAAAGCTCCAAGGTTAGCTATTGGGCCAAAATCACATAATCTTAGTGCAAGCACTAAAAATTACCAGAGTTCGATCTATAGATCGAGTAAGCCTTTATTTAATTTGTGGAGATTTTAAGATTTAGTAAAAATAGTTTGAAAGTATAAAGATTTAATTAATATAAGGAAAATTAAAGAGCACACGTAGCACAACACAATCCAATTTAATTTGCAAAATAGCAAATCAAACTCAAAGGGGAAAGTGAAGTTTAGGACCAAGTTTGGGATTGACTTTACAACACCTAATGTCCAAGTGGAATTAGTCCACCAACATACCTATTGGGGGTCTGACCCCACACAAAGATTAAAAAATTCCTTAATGGCCTCATGAACCTCCCTATTCAAAGGTGATTGAACACACGGTCCCAAAGTCCAAAGAGTTGACTGTACTTACCAAAGACAGAAATGAGTAAAGCATACCAACAGAAGAAAGGTAATTTGGTCCAAGAGAGACATGGACACAATACTGATGTGTAAAGATAATCTTTCTTCATTTAAATGAAGAGAAAAACTTGTCCCCAACGGAGTTGCCAGGAGTTATCGGCACTATTTTTGGTGGGAGGAGTTACCCGTTGGAAGCTGTCGGTCACCGGAGTAGAAATCATTTCGCCCGCTTCGGAAGGACATTT
>NEWO01000183.1:759256-801868 GCA_003013225.1 Phalaenopsis aphrodite
ATAATGGAGATCCTTGCTAGGGCTTCATGGCTTTGGATTGGGTGAGAACTCTCCTATTCTCTCTGTTCTTCGCACATTAGGACCTCCCTGATCAAGATTTGGAAGTTTTATTGGCTTTCAAGGTGGGTTTTCCTTTGTTTTCAGCTTCCTTTTCCAGATCAGGGGGCTTTTTTTGTTTTATTTTGTGTTTTCTAGATTTTTTCTTGCTTTTCTTTCTGATTTTGGACCTTGCTAGTTTTTTTAGTTGATCTCTCCTATTTTTTTCTTACTTCTTTGTTCTCGGATCTGTGTTTGTGCTTGCTTTTGGGTTTGTCGGATTCCATTTTTTTTTTGTTTCTGCTTGCTTTTTCTTGCTCCTCTATGGTTTCAAAAGTGCATGTCTCGTCTTTACTTTTGGTTTTTGGTTTCTTGTATGTGTTTCGGTTGGGATTTGTTGCCTGTACTGTGATGGTTAAAAACTTTTGTGGAGGCTCTCTCGAGGGGTCAATCCCCCAAGGTTAGCGATACTAGTTTTTTTTAAGAAGTTTCAAGATGAGTTATTGCTAGGCAGTGATTGCAATTTTATTCATAAAACTGGAAATAAAAAAGATAAATTTGATACGTTTATTTCTGATGATGAATCTAATATCCTTGCATCTTCAACTAAATATGTTCTGGTTGGGAAGTTTTTATTTGGGCACCCTAAGTTCGATTTGATTTGTAGGGATTTTGATGATTTGAAACTTACGAGGTGTTGGAAAATAGGCTTGCTTGATGGGCGCCATATCCTGATTCAATTAGCTAACGATGAGGAATGCACCCAGTTGTTTTCTAGTAAGATCATTAAAATTGTGGTTGTCCCAATGAAAATCTTGAAGTGGACAAAAAATTTTGATCCTAAGGAGGAACCCCCAATGATCCCGGTTTGGGAGCGTTTCCTGGGATTAAAGTTTCATTTGTTCAACCACGAGATCCTATCCTCCCTTGCTGCAGCATATGGAAAACCTTTAAAGGTGGAATGACCCACCTATCTGTTAAACAGACCTTTTGAGGCTCGTGTTCTGGTGGAGCAAGAAGTTACTCTACCCTTTTGTGATGAAATCTAGATTGGTTCGGAATTTAAAGGATATCAAAAAAAAGTTATTTTAGAAAAACATTCTCCTTATTGTTCACATTGTTGAATGTTTGGTCATTCTCCTAAGCACTGCTATAGATTACATCCTCACTTAAAATAGAATACATCTTATGATGTGCCTCATTTTATTGTTGTTAACAATGAAGATGAGAATCACTCTAATTTTCCTGTTGAGAATTGTGAAGATGTGGTTAATCATTCTTCTGTTATGCTTCAAAAGTTGGCTCTAATCTCTACTATTAATGTTAGTAAGGATGTACAACTCTTCCCCTCCGGTTGAAAATGTTCAAACTATGGAGAATAAGATTGAAAACATTACTAGAGTTCCTGATGAAAATTCTGAATGCTTTGAAAAGGTTGCTGAATTACATAATGATATTCTTCTTGTTCATGAGGGGCCTTCTAAACATTTAGACCCTCCTACCGATATTACCCCTCATACCCCTCATTGTTTAACTTCTTCACTTGAAAAAAAGGGACATGATCAATTAGAAATTGGTTCTACCCTTCTTCATAAAAATAATCTTCTTCAGGATGATATTTATGCGGCTAAGAATGTGCTAGATGAGGAATGGTTGGTTCAATAGGCTAGAAAGAAGAAAACTAAAAGGAATAACTAGCTTTTACATCTACATAAAGATAATATTATTTTTTATGGAAGGTCTCTTTCTGATGGTGACCAGGTCGGCACCACTTCAAGATATTCTAGAAGAGGTTGTGTGAGACACAATGTTTAAAATAATGTGTTGGAATAATAGGGGAGTCGGGGATCCTTCCTCCTATAATAGATTAAAGCACTTACGTAGGGTTCATAATATTTTTATTTTTACTGTTTTGGAGCCTCTCGTCTCCACTAATAAAGATCGTATTCATAGAAGTTTTAAACGTTATAATTTATTCTCTAATAAGACAACAAAATTTGGATTTTCTGGGAACATACTATTGATCTCACCATTTATGAGGATGATGAGCAATTTGTTTTGCTTTATTTTAAACATGATAATTTTTATGCTTCGGCCACTTTTGTTTATGCTAGCTCTCTTCTACATGATAAATATTATCTGTGATAGAAACTTACTATGATGGGGGACACTAATACTGATAATTGGTTGGTGGAGGGAGATTTTAATATGATTATGAAGCCTTTTGAAAGACGAGGTGGGGGAAGATGTAATTCTTTACTTATCAATCATTTCTGTGATAAAATTAATGAGTCTGGGTTATTTGATTTGGGTTTTACGGGTCCTCCCTTTAATTCTAAGCGGGGGTCCCTTGCTCAGAGGCTAGATCATTACACAGGCAATCAATATTTTCTTAATCACTTTCATGTCTCTAAATTTAGCCATTTAAATCATGTTGCCTCTAATCATATTCCTCATCTTTTATTGCTTACCTTCACTTTTAAGCCTTCCACATATCATTTTAAATTCCTTAACATCTGGACCACTCATGAGACTTTTTTGAATATTGTTCAACTGGCGTGGAAGGTTGATTGTGTTGGTAATCCTTGGTTGATCATGTGGCAGCTTCATAAAAAGGTTGCTGTGCATTTACGCAAGTGGAATATTAATATTTTTGGTAATGTTCATAGAAAGGTTAAGGAAGCTCAAGCTACTGTTGACAAGCTTGAGGAACAAGTAATTTTCTCTACTCAACTTGTTGATGATTTAGCCACTGCCCACTCTAAACTCCTAGAAGCTATTTCTTTAAGGGAAAATTTTTTGCAACAGAAAGCTCATGATATCAATTTTTCCTTTGCAGATTGTAATACTAAATACTTTCATGCCTCCATCAAGCATAATAAGAATATTAATACTATCCTTAAAATTTATTCCCCCACTGGGTCTTTTTATACTCATGATAAGGATATTGGTCAGAGTGTTGTTGATTATTTCACTGATCTCTTTATGACCAACTCTTAGTTTTTTTCCGGTCAATACTACTTTTTTTTATGATGAGCGGGAGTATGTTTCCTCTTGCACCCTTTGTGAGGTCCCCACTGAGCAGGAAATTTTTCTTGCTTTGAAGGACATTAACGCCAACAAAGATCCGGGTCATGATGGGTTTACCTAGTTTTTTATGTCTCTTGCTGGAGTCTGATCAAAAAGGAGGTCACCCTTGCTATTCAAAGTTTCTTTAGAAGGGAGGATCCTGGGAAGTATTTCACTTCCTCCATGATTGTGCTCATCCCTAAGGAAAATGATAAGTCCAGTTGGGATAAAGTTTATTATATTTCCCTCACCACCATCATTTCCAAAGTTTTAATTAAATTGATGCTTACTAGACTTCAGCTATGTTACCTAAGATGGTCTCTCCCCATCAGTGTGCCATTGTTAAGGGCAAGGAAATCATGGATAACTTTTACTTGCTCAAGAGCTTATGGAATATCTTGACAGAAAGTGCCTGGGTGGTAATATGATCTTAAAGCTTGATATTAAAAAAGCCTTTGACACTATCAGTTGGGACTTTATAATTAATATTTTGTGTGCTCGTGGTTTCCACTATAATTTCATTTCCTTAATTCAGCTGTGGCTTTAGAATAATCAGTACAGTGTGATGGTGAATGGCAACTCATATGACTTCTTTTCTGCCCAAAGAGGCATTAAGCAAGGGGACCCTTTATCTCCTACCATTTTCATCATCGCTTTTGATTATTTCTCTTGTCTTTTCAATAAGATGCAGCTTAACAAGTCCTATACTCACTTTTTTCATAAGTCCACAGTTATGGTTAGTCATCTTGGTTATGCAGACAATATTATTCTTTTTTCTAATGCTAGTAAATCCTCTATCAGGGGTTTTGTTGCGGGTTCTTGAGGAATTTCAACAAGCTTCTGGTTTATGGTTTAACAAAGAAAAATGTAATTTTTTCTTTGGGAAAAATGTTAAGAGCTTCGTTGGTTCTTGGGCTATTTCTTTTACTGGCTTTCAATCTGCCTCTATTCCTCTCAAATATCTCGGAGTCAACTTTTCTTCACCCGACTGTTGTGCAATGGAAAGCTAGTGACTCTAGAATTTGGAAAGCCATTCTTAAAGCCATAATTATTGCTAGTAATTACATTTTTTGGGATGTAGGATAGGGTAATATCTTAGTTTGGCATGATCAATGGGGTTTGGGTGACAATCTTATGTTGAGGCATTGTACCCCAAACGATTTAATTATTTCAGACCTTTGGCTTCATGGTAATTGGGATGTCAATAAATTAAATGAGCTCTTTGGTTCTCATGAGGCGGCCAAGATTTCTAAACTTCCAAAAAGGAATACTATAAAAGATTCTCCTTTATGGAAATCTACTGTTGTTTTATCCCCTACCAAAATTCTTTATAATAATATTTATCCCTATAGTGCTTGGAGGTGGAGTTACGCTATTTGGAACAAGCTCATCTCTCCTTCTATCTCTTTTTTCTTATGGAGATATTTTCTAATTTTTTTTCCTTTGGATGATATTTTGAAGCTTAAAGGTATGAAAATGGTGTCCCAATGTTATTTATGTAAAAGGGACTCTGAAACAGTTGCGCATCTATTTTTTCTTTGTCCTTTTGCTGCTACTATTTGGAATATGTTGGGAAACAATTTCAACATAAAAAGGCCTTTCTCTTCTTCTATTGAGGATTATCTTTCTATTTGGAAAATTGTTATTTCTATGGACAAAAATCTGCAATGGTATCCCCTTGTATTTCTTTGGTATATCTGGGTGGTGAGGAATGAGACTAAGGGTTTGTTTCGGATAGCTTATACGTTTCAGGATAAGTTGCTTATCGTGAAACGCAGCCCGCGGGCCGGCCGTAGCGGTCGACCTGCGGCCTGCGTTTAGTGTAAAAGCCCAAACGCAGTTTTGGATAAGCTGGTGAAACGCGCGAACCAAACGGTACGACGGCGTTTTGAAAATGCCGCCCACACTTATAAGCTGCCCCAAACGGACCCTAAGTATGGTAACATTTTTTTGCTCCTTATATTACTGTCTATAATATTTTTGCTCATTTCAAATGGGTCTGCCATTCTTTATCCTTGTCAGGTGATATTATGTTGTCTAAAGTGGGTAGGATGGTCATCTTCAGATGGCAACCCCCACCAACGGACTGGATTAAATTTAATATGGATGGCAGTTGGATCTCCAGCGCGGCTGTCGCAGGCGGGATCCTTCGAAATAATTTAGGACAGTGTCTTTTTTATTTTTCTTCTTTAATTTGTGCCGCCTCTCCTTTAGAGGCTGAATGTTGGGTCTTTCTTTTAGCTGTTCAGGTTGGGGCTCGTCTTAAATTTACTAAAATTATTTTTGAGACGGATTCTCAAACGCTTATGGATGAGTTCTACAATACCACTACGCCTCATTGGGATTTGCTTGCCAATATGAATCAAACTTGAGATTATAATCATAAATACAAGTTAGTTTTTCATTTTTCTTTCATCTACACAGAGGGTAACTCTCCGGCTAATTGGTTAGCTTGTTTGGTCAGAAATTCTATTAATGTTAGTTGTGGCACTTTAACCTTGTCACAACTTTGCATTCTTCTAAACGGCGATCTCTTTGATTCTCCTTACCTTAGATGCTAATGCTATGTTTCCAAAAGCTTATATATATATATATATATATATATATATATATATATATATATATATATATATATATATATATATATATATATATATATATATATATATATATATATATATATATATATATATATATATATATATATATATATATATATATATATATATATATATATGTTTTACATGCATGTTTTTGGAAGCACATTTGCATGTGACTAATTGGATTTAGCTATATCTGGAGGCTGCTATCAAAGCTTTACACATATAACACCATTTTTTTTAATTTTGGCGATCTGTCTGGAAGCATTTTTGGACATGGTTGTTTGGATGGGGTGTGGATTTGGCTTTGATTCTGGATCAGCTCTTATGAGAGGATTAAACTATTTTGCTGGTAGAAACTACTATGTTTCTGGATGCATTTATAAATTTTCATGTCTTACTTTCAAGTTTTTGGAAGCACATTTGGGTGTGGATATGTGGCTCTGGCATGATTTGGCTCTATCTGGGGGAGGCTATCAAAGTTTTACATTTATAACACATTTTCTTTATTTAGTTTTGGCTATTTTTTTGGAAGCATATTTGGACATGCAGTTCGGATAAGGCATGGATTTCACTTTGATTCTGGATTAGCTCTTATGAGCGGGTTAAAATATGAGCAGTATCTCAATGCTAACTTTTATTTATGGTTTCTGGACGCAATATTTCAAGGAAAACTTTTGCTGGAAGCAATATCTCTTGCTAGCTCTTATGATTGTCGGCCTCACCTCGTACTTATCTTTTTTGTTGTTTTGCTAATGCTTTTGTGGCAATTTTTTAGGCTCTTATGGCTGCAGTTCGTCTTTGATATAATTGCAACGACTTCCAGATGGTGTAGTTTTTTCTTTAGTGCAGGACAGGATTAGCTAGAGCTGCTTGAAGCATTTCATTGTTAGGTCACTTGTATTTTGGTTTTGAAGTACCTTTATGTTTTTTCCTTTTTTTTCTTGGAACCCTTAGGTTGATAATGTATTTTTTTTGGTTTTCTTAGCTCGGGATCTACTATCCCTCCTTTATTTTGTAACCATTTTGAATTTCAACGTGGAAGGAGCCACGAGTTGCTCTTTTAATTAATATATATATATATATATAGTTTTAGAAAAATATGAAATCAAACTGACCTCATATTTTTAATAGTTTAAATGAAAGAGCACTATATCTCAAACCTTGTATTTATCCTTAAGGATAAACACAAAACTTGAGGATGAGACTCGATCAAATAAAGTAAGAAATATATGACATTCATTTGGTCTACGAAACCATTTTATTTGTCAAAAAGTTCCCCTATTTAATATGAAGAATTAAATAGGGTATATTAAGTTATACTTGGAAAAGCTTCCTATAAGGGCAAACCCCTACAGTTAATTATATCTTAGATAACTGAAATCACCTAAGAAAACTCTTGATAAAAATTAGGAAATAGTGTCTTCAAAGAGGTCGAAAGGATAAAACTTTTCAACAAAATCGAGCAAAGAGGTGTGACAGTGACTTTTTATATAGCTAAAAATACAAGAATTTGACACCACTACTAGAAGATTTAAACCCTCGGTAATGATGCAAAAACTTGATGCAACTTTTAACATGAAAGATTTTATGAGCCCAGATTTATATATCTATAATGATTTTGTAAAGTCACAATTTCAAACGCAAGTATGCGTATCGCTCAAGTAATACAGTGCTCTAGTGGAGTCCCGTTTATCGATCCCACAAGGAAGCGAGGTAAGAGGTCCTTAGTCAAATTTGAATCTGCAACTATTATCCCTTAGTTTAGAATGTCAATTAAAATGATGTTTTATCTAGCAACTAGTCCTAAATGCAAGTGTTAAATGTAAAGATAGTAATTATAACTAAATGTAAATATTAATTCTAAAGATAACCCTTTTTGGATGAATTGGTTTGGAGAATTTTGAGATATTAAAAACTAATATTCTTATGTAACGAATTGGATAATGTAAATGAATGAGATGCATTAAATATTGTATGTGTCAAATAGGAGCAATCCTATTCTTTACTCTTTGGTCCAGGCATAAAGAACATTGACTAATCCTATGCTTGTTTATTGAATCTGTGGCTAGGCTGGGAAGATACCGGCTCTCACTTCAGAGCTCCCACGTTCCCCTCACCTGAGGACTAACATCTCTGCTTCAGTATACAAATAATAGGACCGAATTGGGGATTTTAGTCTGTCACCCTAAAATCTCCAATTTTACACCCATCAAAGTATATTTCCCTATTTATTTGCATTCAACTCCCATGAACTTAACCATCCATGGAATTTGAATGTGGTTCTACTTTGTTGAGAATTACACATCCCTCTCGGGTCTTAATGCAATTACAATGAACTTTAACACTACAATAGGCCTTTATTATAATGTAAATAAAGCGCAAGTAAAAGCCATCACATTGATAATTAAATCTGCTTCTAACATGCATCACAAAATCCTAAACATGAATTCTACTCATTACAAAAGAAAAGTAAAATGCAAACAATGACATAATCTTCTCATACCATTATTTCCAAATAAGAAGAGAGAGCAAGAGAAGCCCATCACAAAGCACAAAGAAAACACAACAAAAATTTCATTTAACCAAAGCAAATCCACTAGATAAGTGTTTACAAAAGTCAAAAGATAATGATAAACACAATACTTAGTTTTTTCCCATTTTAAGGAAAGATAAAAATCTCTCCCACAAAGTCTCCCGCCGATCCATGTAATGCTAGAACATCTCCTTACAAATTCTCTCAAAATCTCCTCTCCAATCTCTCCAAAAGGATAAAAATCTACATTTATACTCCTATTCTAAAAACTCTTAACTTTCTCCACACTTTTCCTAACATTCCTCTCGCAAAAATTCTCATTTTTCTAACCTAAATTTGTTCTTTTAAAGTGTAGGGATGAAGTTTGAAGAGTTTCCACAAGAATCGTTTCAAAAAACATCCAAATACGTTGAATTTCGGCCCATAATCGCCAAAAGTGTAATCTCATTCAAAAATATGCAAGAATTGTGAAAGAGATTATGCATCGAAAAACTTATCGAAATGTGACAAGGCAAAATTTCATTTCTTGCTCATTTTTTCTCCAAATTGCACCATTTTTGTTTCTTTTTGTTCCAATGACCATAATTCATCATACCTGCAACAAAACATAAAAAATACCCTTCTTTAAAGTGCAATATCATCAAAATCAGTATAAAATAGGTATGAAAATCTCAACATATTTTCTTTTGGTCAAAATCCCCCAAACTTAACTATTACTTGACCTCAAGTAAAGTTAGTACTACATAAAAGTTATGATCTATTGTAGTAAAGTTTTAATTCATAAATACTATAAGTTTGATTTAAGTAAATACCATAGTGAGATTTTTCAGAAAAAATTCAAGTAATTAAATTAACTCTGTAGGTACAAGATTATTTAGTCATTAAGTTTAAGAGTTCTAACTTTCTATTCATTTCAAGAATGGCTATATGTTGTCATATCAAGTCACTTAGAATATTCAAATGATAGAAACTTTATGAGAACACTACTAGTAAAAGATGCTAATCCATAAATATAAGTTAAGGAATGTATTTAGGTTTTCCCATTAGGTAGGTCCAGTGAATCCAATTTTTGATTATGCATCTCCTCAAGCTTCTCCTCACTTTTATATATTTTTCTTTCTTTTCTTTTCTCTTTTTCATTTGGATTGTTTTCAATCCTATATATTTTTCTTTTCTTTTCAGGGATTATTGTCAATCCTTTCTTTTTCCTTTTTCAAGTGAGGATTACTATATCGGGATAGCCTTTAATGATTTTGAACATCACCTTTCTTTCCCTAAATTTGAAACTCAAAGCATTCCTTTACCTTATAAATATTTCATAGCTTTTACATCATTGAGCTCCAATCTTTCCTTCTAAAATGAATTTCCAAGATTCTTAATATTTCAAAATATAGTTTTCTTTACTTTAAATAGTTAACTATAGTCTTATTCTCTTATATTAAATATCTTAATCTACAAAATTAATTTTCATTACAAAAATATTCTTTTAAATTTACCATAATATTTAAATATCTACAAAATATAGTTCTCTCAATTAAATTCACTACATAAAATCATATTAATAATTTTTGAAAATATTTAAATTGAGAACATCTAATAGTTAATCTTTTTCTTCCCTCCCTCAAACTTACATTTTTAAATATTTTACAATTTACTTCCATAAAATGTAGGAGGAAGGAAAATTAATTGAATTTACTAGCTACTGCAACATCCTGTCAAATTTATATGCATGCACAATCAGGATAGAATGACAACAGGAATAAGTAAATTAAGACTAAAACATGCTTGCAATAGTATTAAACTAAAAGGAATATTCAATTAAAATTTCATTTTTCTTCCTACCCTCAAAATTGATTTTTAGCATGTATAACATTAAGTGCAGAAAACATAAGTAGGAAGAAAAACAGTTTAGAAATTCTATCTACCACAAATTTCTATCAAAAACATCTACAATTATTTATTAGGATAGAAAGCATGTAGTAGAAAGTAAATCTAAACTAAACATGCCAGAATGAAATTAACTAAACAAAGTTCTAATTAGAATAACATGTATCAGCATGAAATATAAAAATGTTCTTTAATTCTCTTAAATTGTAACACAAACACAAACACAAACATATAAACAAGATAAATGAGGTCAGTTCTTCCTCCATCTCATCGCATCTCACTAACTTACTTTCAATTTCTAACATAATCCCTACACAAATATATTGGGTACTTATAAATTATTTTATAGATTCTAATCCCAAAGATAAGATTATCCCTGATATATTGGTTCTCGAGCACCAACACCAGACATCATCATATCCCAATAGTTAAGCACGTCTAGTAGATATAAGGATAGTGTAAGATCATCCACAAGTTACTCATCAAATAGGTTCGCGACTCCTATTAAATGAAAACAAAGTCCAAGAAAGGAAGTAAAAAAATTGAGATGGAACTATCGTTGTAAAAATTCATAAGGTCTTTCGTAAAACTCAAGTCAGGGTGAGACACGAGTTGTAGTGGACTCGTCAATCCAACTACTACAAGAGAACATACAAGTCTAACCGTAATAAGAATTTAAGGAATCATCACCCTTATGACACACAAAGAGTAAATCAAACCACTTACAATCCAAACATCTACCAAACATCAAGCAAACAGATTAATCCACACTAAAGCAAACACAATACAACACTAACAATCATGTCTCTTAATGATACCAAATCAAACCACTCTGATAACTATGGGTGGCCTCCCATAAAGCGTTTGATTTAATGTCGCTAGCCCGACAAATGATTTCACCCAGATCAAAATTCCAATTAAGTAATCCTTAATCAATAGCCCAATTTTTTCCAGATCCAGAGATTCCTACAAAGTCCTCGAATTTAAATTTTTCTCTCAGCTCTTCCTTTTCATATTGTTTCATCTCCTAGTTCCTCATATTTCTTTCTAGATCCAATATTCTTCTAGAAATTTTCTTAATTTGCATATTAATATTATCCTTAAAATTTATAAGAAATGGATCTTTATATGATAATTCAAGATCTCCAAAATTTTGGATCAGATTCTCTCTAGATAATTCAGATTTTAGATCAATATCTTCTATGTTACTCTTCTGGTTCAAATTTTCTTCCAATTCTTCAAGAATTTCTTCCATTGATCTTTCAATTTGCTTGTCCTTATCTCTCAACTCAAAGCTCTTTTGAAACAAATCCTCAAATTCACTTCTAAATATCATTTCAATAATTTTAAATTGCTCATAATTCATTTCCTCAGGATTTTTCTCAGAGTCACTAGGTAAAATCTCTGGGGGGTAACTGTTAATTGCATTAAAAATCTACCCCAACATCAGAATCTCATTCATTTTGTCTGTATACCACGGAATATGCCATTCAGTGACTTTGAATAACTCTTTCATAAGATATCTTTTACTGATTTCATAAATCATTTCAGGTTCATCTTGTGATTGAGTTGAATGTGAAGATATAAAGACTGGTGGTCTATATGAATTCACCAAATATATAGGCTTTAAAATTGTATGAGGTAAATTCATTTTAAGGTCATAAGATTTTTCAACAAATGGAATTAAAAGTTTACTATTTTTGGTAACGTCCATCATTTCACACTGCTCCTGAACATACATACAGTCTTCTTTAAACAATATTTTAGATTCATCATGAGAACCTATTTCGATCTCATCTGTTAACTTACTCTAAAAACTTTTCTGGAAGTAGTTTTTACTTAGATAATCAATTTCATCCATCCAAAAATAATCATCATCATTTCTCTCAACTAGATATTTCATAGCCCTTAAAATATCAAAAATGGTTTCATGGTCATTTATATTCATAGTTAACTTTCCTTTTTGCACATCTATCATAGCTTGTCCAGTAATTAAAAAAGGTCTCTCCAAAATAATGGGATATTCTTTATCTTCCTCCATATCTGATACAATAAAGTCCATAGGAAAGGTAAATTTATCCACTTTAACAAGAACATCTTCTATAATCCATTTTGGATAAATGATAGATCAATCAGTTAACATAAGAGTTATAGTAGTGGGAGAAATATCAGCTAAACCTAGCCTTTTAAATGTTGATAGAGGCATCACATTAATGCTCCATCTTAAATCACATAAAGCTTTTCCACATAATCGTTTTCCAATTACACAAGGAAATGTAAAGCTACAATGATCTTTAAGTTTCTGAGGAAAATTTTTCTGAAGTATAGCGTTGCACTCCTCACTTAGTGCAACTGTCTCGTAATCCATAAATTTCTTTTTCTTGTTTAATATCCCCTTTATAATTTTTGCATAACTTGGCATCTGTTTCAAAGCTTCAACGAAAGGAATATTTATCGTTAACTTCTTAAGTACATCCATGAACTTTGAAAATTTTTTATCTAACTCATGATGTTTAAGTCTTTGAGGAAATGGAGGTGGTGGTCTTTCCAAACTGATTTTATTTGGAGATATTAATTTTTCCAGATCGTTAGAAACATGTTCTTCAGGTCTTTTGGTTTCCTTTGTTTCTCTCACAACATTTTTCTCTTTTCTAACCACATCCTCTATCTCTTTTTAACTTTTTAATTGGACAGCTTCTACTTGTTCATTAGTGTTCTTTTTAGGGCTGAAATGTTGCTAGGAAGTGTTCCTTGGGGTCTATTGCTAAGTGAATTAGCAATTTGTCCTAGTTGACTCTCTATGTTTCTAATCGCAGCATTTTGACTTTGGAACTAGTTTCCCATTTGCAATACCACTTCTTCCATAAACATCTTCTTATTCTCAAATTTTCTATCATTGTTAGAGTTTGGTGGATATGAAGGTCTATAGTTTGTGTTCCCCTGATTATTCCAACTTTCATTAGGATTTGCATGATTATTTTCCCATTGTTCATTTCCACCCCAAGTAGTATGACACCATTTAAAATTAGGATGGTTCATCCAACTTAGGTTGTAAAAGTTAGAATATAGGTTGTTTATGGTATTTAAAGTCGCATATGATAAGTTAGAATCAATCATATACCCTAATGAACTTTCCTTACTTACTGGATTGTGTTGAGGCTGGTTCATTCCAAATTGATCCAACTTCTTTGATATTGCAGCAACTTGAGATGTAAGAATTGTAATCACATCTGAATCATGAACACTGGTAACTTTTTTAGGATTTAACCTTGTAGAGGGCCATTGAAATTCTTTTGCAACCATATTTTCAATTAACGCATACGCTTCACCAAATGGTTTTGACATTAATGATCCACCAGCAACAGCATCAATTATAAACCTAAGGGATCCTACTAACCCATTATAAAAAGTTTGAATGATTAACCAATCATGCAGAGCATGATGTGGATACTTTCTTAGGAGTTCCTTAAATCGTTCTCAGGCTTTGTATATTGATTCCCCTTCATACTGAAAAAATGAGATAATGTTTTTTCTAAGTTTAGTAGTCCTTGAATGTGGAAAATACTTAGTTAGGAATTTCTGAGTTAACTCCTCCCAACTTTTTATAGAGTCAGGTGCTAATGAGTATAACCACATTTTAACCTTATCCCTTAGTGAAAAAGAAAAAAGCCTTAGTTTAACAACATCGTCTGACATACCGTTATAATGAAATATAGCACAATGTTCTATAAAATTCGATAAGTGTAAATAGGGATCCTCCAAAGGACTTCCCCCAAACTGATTATTCTGCACCAATTAGATAATCTCAAGATTTATTTTAAAGGAGTCAGCTTCTACGATAGGGTTTTGTATTCTTGAGTGAATTTCATCTGTCGTAGGATTTACGTAATCCCTCAATGAAGTATGATGATTTTTGATGTTATTAAATTGAGAGTTTTCCATTTCCATTTCTAGTTTTTTGAGTCCTCTTTGTATTTTTATTTTTTTTCTTTTTTTCAAACTCGGGATCATAAGGCACAAGTCCTACAGATCCTTTGTTTAGCATATGCAACACAATAAATAATACATTAACAATTAAAAAAATAATTGATGAAATATATTCAACACAACAAAACATTTTCACGAAAACCTTATTTTTCACACAAACAGTATTTTTTTAACACTTTTTCATATAAAAACACTTTTCACACAAAACAATTTTTATGACACTACAGTTTTCCAAGTCTAAGCTTAATTACTTCAACTAAAATTCTCCTAAAGTTCTTACCGAAGCTTCCCCGGCAACGGCACCAAAATCTTGACAGCGACTTTTTATATACCTAAAAATACAAGAATTTGACACCACTACTAGAAGATTTAAACCCTCGACAATGACTCCAAAAACTTGATGCAACTTTTAATATGCAAAAATTTATGAACTCAGATTTATATATTTATAATGATTTTGTAAAGTCACAATTTCAAACGCAAGTATACATATCACTCAAGTAATACAGGGCTCTAGTGGGGTCCCGTTTATCGATCCCATAAGGAAGCGAGGTAAGAGGTCCTTAGTCAAATTTTAATCTACAAATTATTAGTTCTTATTTTGGAATGCCGATTAAAATGATGTTTTATGTAGCAACTACTCCTAAAAGCAGGTGTTAAATGTAAAGATAGTAACTATAACTAAATGCAAATATTAATTCTAAAGAAAACACTTTTTGGATGAATTGGTTTAGAGAATTTTAAGATATTAAAAACCACTATTCTTATTTAATGAATTGGATAATGTAAATGAATGAGATGCATTAAATATTGTATGTGCCAAATAGGAGCAATCCTTTTCTTTACTCTTTGGTCCATGCATAAAGAACATTGACTAATCCTATGCTTATTTACTGAATCCGTAGCTAGGCTGAGAGGATACCGGCTCTCACTTCCGAGCTCCCACGTTCCCCTCACCTGAGGGCTAACAACTCTGCTTCAATACTCAAATAATAGGACCAAATTGGGGATTTTAGTCTGTCACCCTAAAATCTCCAATTCTACACCCATCAAAGTATATTTCCCTATTTATTTGCATTCAACTCCCAAGAACTTAACCATCCATGGAATCTAAATGTGGTTCTACTTTGTTGAGAATTACACAGCCCTCTTAGGTCTTAATGCAATTACAACGAACTTTAACACTACAACGGGCCTTTATTGTAATATTAATAAAGTGCAAGTAAAAGCCATCACATTGATAATTAAATCCGCTTCTAACATGCATCACAAAATCCTAAACATGAATTCTACTCATTACAAAAGAAAAGTAAAATGAAAACAACGGCATAATCTTCTTATACCATTATTTCCAAATAAGAAGAGAGAGTAAGAGAAACTCATCACAAAGCACGAAGAAAACACAACAAAAACTTCATTTAACGAAAGCAAATCCATTAGATAAGTGTTTACAAAAGTTAAAAGATAATGAAGAGCACAATACTTAGTTTTTTCTCTTTGAAAGAAAGATGAAAATCTCTCTCACAAAGTCTCCCGCCGATCCATGTAATGCTAGAACATCTCTTTTCAAATTCTCTCAAAATCTCCTCTCCAATCTCTCCAAAAGGGTAGAAATCTATATTTTTACTCCTATTCTAAAAACTCTTGACTTTCTCCACACTTTTCCTAACATTCCTCTCACACAAATCCTCCTTTTTCTAACCTAAATTCATTCTTTTAAAGTGTAGGGATGAAGTTTGAAGAGTTGTCACAAGAATCCTTTCAAAAAAAGTCCAAATACATTGAATTTTGGCCCATAACCGCCAAAAGTTAGTCCACAGTCGTCCCGGGCGCCGTCGGCGGGCTCGAGGGCACTGTCGGCAAGCTTTTCTATCATTTTTTGGCCTTCTTGTGTAAATCTCGTCGTCGGCTCCGTTTTGGCGCCGTCGGCGGGCAGACTGCGCAACTCCACCATTTCGCTCTGTTTGGCTCCATTTTAGCTCTATTTCGCCCCATTTCAGTTGCGTTGTGTTCCTAACATATAACCCTACAAAATAAGCCTGAAAAAACATTCTTTTAAAGTGTAATCTTATTCAAAAATATGCAAGAAGTGTAAAAGAGATTAAGCATCGAAAGACTTACCAAAAGGTGACAAGGCAAAATTTCATTTCTTGCTCGTTTTTGCTCCAAATTGCACCGTTTTTGTTTCTTTTTGCTCTAATGATCATAATTCATCATACCTGCAACAAAAAATCAAAAATACCCTTATTTAAAGTGTAATATCATCAAAATCAGTGTAAAATAGGTATGAAAATCTAAACATAATTTCCTTTGGTCAAGGTGTGAAAGGGGAATGGTTTAAATTTGGAACATTTTTTGTGGAATCTAAAGGAGGAAAAACTAGTGGATCTCATAGATCCAGAGGAGAACCTCTGTGACTTTCCAAGCTATCCTATGGTTTGGCTTCAATTTGAGGAGAAATATTTAAATGTTTCATTCTCTTAATTTTATTAATTTAGGGCTTACATTTGTGTGAAACGATCACACAAATAGCCTGGAAGATGTGAAGATTTAGGTCGTGACGAACGGCAACCTCAGAATCCTAAGATGAGTTAGGGCTTATATTGTACAATAGAGCTACACAAAAGCCTAATGATAGGGTGAGGATTTATGTTACATAAGCAAATAACCTCAAAATCCTATGGCTTCTCATTTAATTCTAAGGAAATATATGTTGTTGTAGATCCTCTTGCTATTAGAGATGATCGTACTGCCCACAATGCTAGCTCCAAGATCACATCATGATGAGTTTCAGTTTTCTAATGTGTCGAGTTATGATGTCAAATCATATGTCACTATGGTTATGGTCATTAAATATTATGGGGTATATAAAATTGATTAGAGCGGCACCGGTTAGGATCCTACGGTTCCCTCGTTCCTGTACAACTATTTTCTATCAGATTCATTAGTCCAAATAAATTTACTAAACTCAACTTAATGATTTGCATACTTTTATTTAGACCGTGGGAAGCCTCCTTAGTCCTTTGAGGGATTTCTGATCATCCAATAGAGACGTCTTAATCTATTTGCAATTGTTTTTTTGTGATGTTTGTGCTTAAATTTTCAGTTGTCTTATATTTTTAATGTTGTGTCTGTGAATTTTATCTTGGTTGTTTTTAGTTTTAATTTTTGTTTTGGTTTGGTGGCTATCCTAGCAGTTTTGATTTTCATACAGGGTGTCATCATTATTTAACATGCAAGTTTTATAAACATAAAAGTATAGTGTGGAAAGTTGTCAGTGTTATTTTTGGTTGGAGTTGCCCGTAAGAAGTTGTCGGTCACCGGAATCAAAATCCCGTCACCCGCTTCAAAAGGACGTTGAAGTTTAGAAAAGTATGAAATCAAAGTGACCCCATATTTTTCATAGTTTAAATGAAAAAGAACTTTACCTCAAACCTTGTATCTATCCCGAAGGATAAACACAAAACTTGAGGATGACTCTCGATCAAATAAACTAAGGAATATATGATATTTCTTTGGTCTACAAATCCTTTATAATTGCCAATAAGTTCCCCTATATAATATAAATAATTAAATAGGGTTTATATTAAGCTGGGTTCGGACATGCTTCCTATATGAGCAAGCCCCTATAATTAATTACATCTTAAATGGCCAAAGTCACCTAAGGAGACTCGATAAAAACCAGGAAATATTATCTTCAATGAGTTTCAAAGGGTAAAACTTTTCAATGAGATCGGACGTAGAGGTGTGAAGGGGGATTGGTTCAAATTTGGAACTTTTTGTTGTAGAGTCAAAATGAGGAAAAACTAGGGGATGTCATGGATCCAGAAGAGAACCTCGGTCACTTCCCAAGCTATCCTAATGTTTGGCTTCCATTTTGAGGAGAAATGTTTAAGTGTTTCATTTTGCCAATTTTATTTGTTAGGGGCTTGGAAGATGTGAGGGTTTAGGTCATGACGGACGACAACCTCGGAATCCTAATACAAGTTAGGGCTTGTATTGTATAGCAGGGTTGTACAAAGGCCTAAAGATAAGGTGAGGATTTACGTTGCATAAGCAAGCAACCTCGAAGTCCTATGGCTTTGTTGTTTATGTCTAAGGAAGGAAGATTGGTTTAGCTGAGGAAGATAGGTTTTGTTGTTAAAGATGGTCGTGCTGCCCACCATGCTAGCTCCAAGCTCCTTGCCGTGACGAGTTTGAGTTTTCTAGTGTGTCGAGTTATAGTGTCAAATGAGGTGGCCTTATGGTTGAGGTTCATTAAATTTTATGGAGGCATGTTAAAGTTGATTAGAGCGACACCGGTTAGGATCACACGGTTCCCTCGTTTTGGCACCACTATTTTCTATTGGATTCAATTAGTCCAAATGCACTTACTATACTCAATTTAATGAGTTCCATAATTTCATTTAGATTGTGGGAATCCACGTTAGTAACCGTAGGTTACCTCCTCCGAGGAATTCCCGATCATCCAATAGAGACATCTTAATTTAGTTGAAGTTGTAGTTTTGTGTGATGTTTGTGATTAAATTTGAGTTGTTTTATATTTTGAATGTTGTGGCGGTGAATTTTATCTTGGTTGATTTTAGTTTTGGTTTTGGTTTTGGTTTGGTGGCTACCCTGATAGTTTTAGTTTTCATGTAGGGTGATATTTATTAACCTATCTTTTCAATTGGAAAAATGAGGTTGGTTTCTACCAATTAATCCCTTATGTTTCAAACATCTAAATTAAGATCAGAGGTTACCTATTTCCTTTTTTTAAATTAAGCCTAAATGTTAATTAAGGCTGAATTTCCAAAATTACACATTTGCCCCTAAGGCACTAACACTTCATAATTTGTCAAATTAAATTCAAATGACATAGAAATTTTTATACTACCTCATTCGTGGGTCAATTAAGACATCATAGGAGAAAACGTGATTTTTCAAGATTTAATTTAATTTACATAATTATTGTCATGCAAAAGTAGGATTTTTCAAAGAAAATTTCTAAATTGATCAAGGTAAACCCTAATCCCTTAAAATTTTTACTGGAAGTAGAATTAGACCAGAGAAGCCTTTAAACTAAATTTCATGATTTTTTAAATTTTATTTGAATTTTAAGAATTATTTTAAATTTTGGGGTATTTATTAAATATTAAATATTTTAAATGAGAAAAATTAAGTTTTCTATTTTTAAAAAGTCCTACTGACGTCAAAAAACTTAGAGGAGAAAATTTTATATTTTTCTAAATTTTATTTGATTTATTGGAATTATGTTTAATGAAAACCCCTTTGAGCCTTTAAAATTTTTTTTTAGTTTTAAAATTCAATATCTTTATTTAAAAAATCAGGAAAAATATTTCAATTATTCCTAAGTGCTTAGGAAACAATTTATAACATTTCTTTGAATTTATTATTTTTATGATTTTTGTGTATTTTTAATTATTTAAATATTTAAAATAGGCTAAAAATCAAGTTTTTATTTTAAATATCATTTTATTTTTGGAAAATACCCCTGAACCCAGAGAACTCAAAAAATAAGTTTTTATAAATTTTTGAGTTATATTTTGATTTTTAAAAATCAATTTTATGCCAAAAAATGTTATTTATCTTTAAAAATCAACTTAAGTTATCAAATCAACTCAAAATACTTTAAAATTTTTATGGTGAGTTCTCTGAATCATAAATAACAGTGGAGATCAAAAATCAAGTCATTTAAATGTTTATATCTTTCAAAATTAATTTTTTTTAATGATTTAGAGTTTATGAAAATTAAGTATATTTTAAATGACCTAACCCATGAAATTTTTTCCAAAAGCTCCTCTAGTCATGGTGGACCTTCCAAAATTTTCTTGGAATTTTCTAATCAACATGCTAATTATCACGATTAAGTTATGCAAATAGAAGACACAAACTTGAAAAATATGGATCTTAATCTAGGAACCTCCTCTGACTTTGGAAAAATCAGAGGATGTTCCCCTTGATAGAGGCAACAACATGCTAAATTTCAAGCCATGATAATGTTCCTACATGCATGGAGAATTAAAACATTCAAATCAATGTTTGATTAATTAAAAATAAAATATGTATCAAATGGACTTAAAATTATTTCCACATTATTCTCCTCTTTTCTTTGAGCAAGAGGGTATTTTTATTTTATTTTTGTGATTTTTCTACACCAAGATATGAATTTTTTAATTTAGGGGTATTTAAATAAATAAGAAAAATCCCTATTTATCTATTCAAACAGCATGTGCTCACTAGATCCTAAGTAGCTCCGAAGGCACGAATGACGCACTCTGGTTGCACACCGCCATCCACGTAGCTGCTGACTCGGCTCGCGGTTTATGTTCTGAAGCGCTGTCCAGCTCGATCTCCTTCGTCCATTTGATACACGCTTGATCCAACAACTCCCCATCGTCGTCTCCGATGGAGTGATCCCATAACCGTCCACACTAAAACCTTAAGATCTCAGCCTAGACTCAACCAAATCACTTCGGGTTTGATCCTATGGACTCGTCTAAGTAAGACGAACACATCCATATGGTAATCATGCAATTAAATTAAGCCTAATTAAATGAAGAATCAAAATGGGCTCGGGAGGAAGAGAAGTTTTATACCTTTGCTCTGAGAAGTGAAGATCGATCAGAGGATCTCGACACATTTGTTATGATCTAAAGAGGCTAGAGATTGAGTCTCTGGTCTTGGTGTGAGGTCTAGATATGATTTTGATCACAACCGGATTTGGGTGTTGGTCTAAAGCTATAGTAGAGGCTCTATGGAAGGAGAATTTTATGGGGCTTTGGCTTCTTTCTTGGTTGTGAAGTTGTGGGCCCAAGTAATTGAAGTTTGGTGGACTGTGGAAGTATAATGAGCTCTATCCTGGTTTTTAGCAGAGGCTTGAGCTCAAAATTGAGCTTTCAAACTGGAATTACGTGGGAGAAGAGGGTTGGATTGCACTGAGGGGATGTCAGAGAAGCTCTGTGAGAGGTTTAGGGGGGCTCTCTCTAAGAAATTTTCAGCACACCTCCCATGGTCGTGGAGGTGAGTTTTTATAAAAATGGCCATGGGGTGGCTCTCATGGCAAATATTTGGGTGCATTGTGGTGCTTAGGTGGAGGCAGAGGAGCTCTACAATTTGATTTGGCTGAGCTGGCCTATAGGTTTAATTTGGGTGAAAATGCATGTGGGTTGCTCTCAATTTTAAGCTTCTCCAGCAACTAGGACAGTCGGCCATGGTAGGGGGAGGTGGCTAGGTGCTCAGGGCATCTAGTGGAATCTGGCAAAGCAACTTAAAGCAATGAGGTTTAATTTTGGTAAGGGTATCTTACGCATGTGCATTTTTGGAAATAAAATCCCTTAATTTGTGAGACTTTTGGTACATGGCTTAGTTTAGGTGGTTAGATGGGATTTGGCTTAGTCTTAGGGTCTAACCAATGGCCGAGGAGGAGTTAATTTGATGACTTTGGGGTAGTTAGGCCACCTTTAATGCATAGGTTCAATGTGGGTTCAAGTGATCATAGCTTTGTTTTGGGCTAGGTTAGCCATGTCAATTGACCCAACTAATTGATCAAAATTATGTAGATTATTAATATGAATATTTTTGGTGAAGGGTTAAAGTGATTTTGAGTTCAATTGGTAGGTCAATTTGAAGGATTTTTAAAATTTGGCCAATTTGGGCATGTTGGGTTTGACATGGGTCTAGGTTGGGTTAGCCTTAGGCTAAGTCCAAATTGAATTGTCCACATGATCAAGGGAGATGTTTTGAAGATTTTTCATGAAGAGATAGAGTGGAAATTTTGAGGCTAAGGCCATCAATTTGGTGAGATTTTGAGACATGGCCAAATTGGGGCAAATTTGGGGCTTTTGGACTTAGGTTGAAATCAAATAAATTTGAGGTCTCACCAAGGCCAATTGAAGTTCAATTTTGATGTATAGGGATGTTATGAATATTTCTCAACACAAATTGTGGCTAATTGAGTAGGCTATGGGTTCAATTTGGTGGAAGCAAGTCATAGAGCCAAAATTGGGGTTTTGATCTAAATCAAAATTGGGTTCAAATCATGGACCAATTTAGCTACTATTTGGTCTAGATTGTTCATATCAAGAATGAATTTGATTTTAGAATTGAAATTGGGGTAAATTGAGACCAATTGGCTAGACATTTGGAGTGATTTGGGGAAAATATGGGCCTTTAAAGGGAAATTTGGGTAATGTGATAGTTGTGAAAAATAAAATTACAAATATTTGGGAGGTTTTGGGAATTTTTTGGGATTTTTTGGATTTTTTGGAATTTTGGGCTAAATAGGGGTATTTTGGTAATTCGGCCAATTTTGGTGATTTTGGGTAGTTTTGGTGTTTTCAAGGTGTTTGAAATGATTTTTTAGTCAATTTGGGTATTTTGAGTAAATTTTGGAATTTTAGCCAAATTTGGGGTCCAAAGGGTATCTAGGTAATTTGGGGGAATTTAGGGGCAAAAGGTTGGGTTGGGTATCTTGGTAGAGTTGGAGTGCCAACCACCATCAATAAGCCATAGACCAATGGAAACCTCATTTTGGGTCCTCTATGTAGTGGTCATTTTGGGTCCTCTATGTAGTGGTCATTTTGGGTCCTCTATGTAGTGGTCTTAGCCAAAAGTAACAAGGGACCAAAGCCTAGAAGTTCTAGGTTTAGGGTAGTGAGTGATTGTGAGTGTAAGTGATTGCAAGTGAGTGCCTTAGCCCTAGACCAACACCCAGGGTCAACTCTAAGTTCCAGCAGTCCTAAGTGTAACTCATCTTGAGTTCCCTCATAGTGACCCCACCTACTAAGTGCTAGAGGTTATGACCAATATGTGGAACTCCAAGTTGAGTAGAGAAGAGTGTAGAATTTCTAATGGTGAGGGTTCCATGTCTAGTTTTCTAAGAATAGTCAAAAGGAAAGTCCTATGGCTAAACCTTAGGCTACTAAAGAGGAAAAACTAAACCTAAACTAAAATTGAGGTCAACAAAAGTACAAGAAAAGACAGTACTGTAAATAGTAAAAGTGTACATGGTGAGTCTTCTCGTTCCACCATCTGAAAGGTCAGTACTTGCAAAACCTATATATAATATTGCAAGGAATTTAAGTTGTAGGTGTAGACGAAGTTTTAGCTTTCAAAACCCCAAGCTATGACTCTATTAAATCTCAGAAGAACCTAGTAGATGATTTTAGAACAAAATATGACAAGTCCAATTTGTCATTCGGAATGTTAAATAGATTTCAAAATGCTCGAGGCATGACCTTAGATCACTTTGAAGATCTCTTGAAATATTTCGAGTTCATTTTGGACTTATCATATTGTTCTATTAATCATTTGAGGTTAGAGCGTGACTACCCTGTTGCTTAGTGAAACTTAGCAAATTAATTATCTAAGGATAGGATATTTGATTAGTTAATTGATGTTTCATTTAAAAGTTATGTGAGTGGGTGCTCCTAAGGCAAGTCTAGGTTATTTAAGATTATGGTACCCACAATTCAGGTCAAGCTTGTAGTGTTTAATGATGTTAATCACCAATTTTATTATCTTCTAAATCTGTCTAATTGAGTTTAGACATTGAGCCTATGTCACTACTAAGCCTTTAACAATCATGATAGGTGAAATGGTGATTATTAAGAGTTTGATTTCAATTAATATGTATTCTTATCAAATAGTCAAATCATCCTCAACTTTTGGCTTAAGGCAAGTAAATTATCATCTTTCTAGCTTAAGCCAATCACTTAAGAATCATTTGATCTTTATTAACTTCCTAGTCATGAAGGTTAGGGGGATTATGGATTTGTTGATGTTGTGCAAGGGTGGTGAATGAGTTTCTATCTTTTAACCTCATTGTATTTCAATCATCCAAACATATTTATTAAGATCAAAATTACTCATTTTCCCTTGCTTAATCTTAAATTTTGATGAAGGCACAAAAATCTAAAATTATTATTTTGCCTTTGGCACTTCACCTCAAAACTCTTTAAACATAACTCAAATGACTTTGAGGGTTTAGAGTGTCTTGTAAATGAGGTAACTATAACATTTAGAGGAGAACATGTGGACTTCTCAAAATTTAATTAATTTATTTATTTAAATTGGGACGATAAGATTTTTAGAAATTAATGTATTTATTTTTTCAAAAATAAAATTTATATTCATGAGAAAGTTATTAGAGTTTTTCTTAGGTCAGAGAAATACTTATACAAAATTTTATGACTTTTTAAATTAATTTATTATAATTATTTTAATGTAAAAATAAGGAAATTCATTTTTAAGCCTTTAAAAATTTATTATTTTTAATTTACGGAAAATTAGGAAAAATATTTTAATGGGTCTCAAGTGACAGAAAATAATTGGAAACATTTTGAAATATTTTGGTATTTTTAGGATTTTTAATTATTTTAATTATTTTAATTTAAAATAAGGCTAAAAAGTCAAGTATTTTATCAAAAATAACTTTTATTTTTCGTAAGTGCTGCTGATCACAAGGAACTCTAAAAACCACTTTTCAAAATTTTCTCAAGTGTATTTATTTTATTATAATTATTTTTGTACAAAAATGCACGATCCTTCAGAAAATCTACTTTAATACTTGGACTTTTATGAGTAATGTGGGATTGATTTTGTCACTTTTTTATAAGTATTTAATTTACATGAATTAATACAAAATATGTTCATTTAATTAAATATATAAACTCACAAGATAATTCAAAACATCATGATATGTTTTCCTAGACTTTTCTGACCACAGAAAACCTACTAAAATTATTCCCATAATTTTCCGAGTGCTATTTTGATTTATATATTTAAAATAAGCCAAAATGGTCACCTTAGCTTAAAAATTAGGCCTAGAAGCATAGAGAAGCTCTCTGACCTTGGAAAAATTAGAGGACATACCCTCTGTGATGAGGAATGAACCCTAAAAATTTCAAGTCATGGTGAACCTTCTTTAGTCATGGAGAATTAAAATACCACAGAGGGTATTTAATTAATTAAAAATCATATGTTTGACAAATAATTTTTATTTTTAATCCTTATTATTGTCCTCTTTTTACCGAGAAAAAGGGTATTTTTCTTTTAATTTTATGATTTTTCTATTCAAATATATGATTTTTTAAAGCTCTGGTATTTAAATAAAAAAAAATCTTGATTTATTTACTTATCCGGCTCAGCGCCAGCGCATCCTTGGCAGCTCTGAACCGCGCATGTGTCGCTCCACCATTTGACTCCGTAAGCCACATAGCTTCCACATGGACCGCGCTTTATGAACCATATCTTTGTTCAACTTCATCAGGATCGTTCACTAAATAAAAACCCGATTGGGCGGCATCCATTCATCGTCCCAAAGTGACCTAACTTGTGAGTCGTTCACACTAAAACCTTAAGATCTTCGTCCAGACTTAACCAAATCACATGAGATTTGTTCCTAAGCCTTCATATACTCGAGAAGAGCATACTGCATGACTTATATGTTATGAAATATGGTAAATACGTATAGAGAGTCGAAACAAGCTCGGATTAGGGTAAGAGTTCAATACCTTTGTTTGAGAGGGGAGAACTCAATCAGATGGTTGTGGTAGCTTTGATTGGGTAAACCTCTAAATGAAGTCCCAAGCCTTGGTGAATTGTCTAGGTATGAATTCGACCAAGGTGGATTTCAGGTGTTGGTGTAGAGTTAAGCTAGAGGCTATTTCAGAGGGGGCTTTTATGGGGAATCAACTTCTTTCACAGCGGGACTGGTGTGTGCACAATTAATTGAAGTTTGGTGGACTGTGGTTGAGGGGAGAGATTTGTACTAGTTTTAGGGAAAATTTCAATGGAAGAATTGGCTCTAAGGGGTGGTTATCGGTGGCTGAGAGCAAGGGGATTGCACTTGTGATGGTTTGGAGAAGCTCTATTAAGATTTTGGCAAAGTTTCCTTAAGGTTCTAAGCACTCTCTTTTTTAGCTGTGGAGAGGTCCATTTAAATCCATGGCTGTCTAGTGGAGCTCAGGGCTGGGAATTGGGTTTTAAAGCATGCTGAGGTGGAGGGAAGAAAAGCTCTAATGGCCAATGGGAGTGAGCCAAGTTAGGGAGGTTTAATTTTGGGTTTTGGCCACTTTGAGCTCCCTTGGGCTGGTTGTTTCTAGTGGCTAAGGTGGTGGCTGGCCAGAGTTTTGTTACTTCTTAGCTCAGAGAGGTCAAGGAGCTACTAATGATGGTTAACTCCTAAGGGTAAGTGATGATGAAGAATATATTTGAGTTGAGGCCAAATATGGGGTGAAATCCCTTAAATCAAGGGACCGTTCATCCATAGCTCACCTTGACTGGTTCATTTGGGTCTAGCCTGGTCCATAGGGTGTACTTGGTGGTTGTGGAGTCATCAATTTGGTGGCTTAGGCATGGCTAAGTCAATTTTGGTACATGGGTTCAATTTGGGTCAAAGTGGCTAGAAGTTGGGTTTGGGTTAGGCTATCCATAAAATTGAGCCTAATTTATTGATCAACATTGTGTAAGTGATTGTTATGAGGATTTTTTGTGAAGGATTGATGTAATTTTAAGTTCAATTGGAAGCTGAGTTTAAAGGGTTTTGGGATTTTGGTCAATTATGGCATGTTGGACTAGACTTGGGTCTAGGTTGGGCTATGTTCAAATTGATGGTTGAAAATGGTCTATAAGAATGTCATGAAGAGTTTTCAACATCAATTGGGTGTCAATTTTAGGGTTAGGTCATTCAATTTAGTGTAATTTGGGAACAACCAATTTGGGGCAAATTGGGGGATTTTGAATGTGGGTTAAAATTAAATGAAATTGAGGCTTCACCAAGGTCAATTAAAAGTCCAATTTGATTTGTATGATTGTTATGAAGACATTAGGATTCAAATTGGGGTAAATTGAGTAAAATATGGGTTTTAATTTGGTGGGGTTAAGTCATGTGGTTAAAATAGGGGGTTTTGATTTAGGTCAATATTAAGCTCAAAACATAGGCTAATTAGGCTTGGATTTGGTTTGGATTGAAATTGAGGGGAATTAGGGCCAAATTGATAGACATTTGAAGTGAATTTGGGTAAATTTGGCCTTTAATGAAATTTGGGGTTTTGGTCAAAATGGTCAATTGGTCAAATTGTGTTCAATTAGAGGGTCCAAATTGGTTTTGGAAACATTTGGAGTGATTTTGGAGGTTTTCGAAAAGTTTGGGGAGCCAAGGGTAATTTTTGTAATTTTGAAAAATTTAGGGGTATATTGATAATTTTAAAATTGTTGGGTGGTTTTGGGTAATTTGGGTAGTTTTAAATGGTTTAAAATGATTTTTGAATAAGTTTGGGTATTTTGGGTGAATTTGAGGATTTTGACCAAATTTAGGTTTTCAAGGGCATTTAAGTAATGCAAAATGCCATGTTGGACAATTTTGGTAGAATTGGGGTCACAACCACCTTATATGAGCTATGGACCAATGAAATCCTCATTTAGGTACTCTATGTACTGGTCTTGGCTAAACCCTAGCCTAGGACTAGTGGGTCTAGGGGACCATCTACACGAGTCTCCCAAAAGATCAAGGGATCAAAGTTAACAATTTTGGGTTTTAGGATTGTGAGTGATTGTGGGTGATAGTAAGTGTAGTGAGTCAACTAGCTCCAAACCAAAACTAAGAGTCAACCCTAAGGTCAAATAGTCCTATAGGGACTCTCCTTGAGATCTCTCACACTGACCCCCTACTAAGTGCTAGAAGTCAGGATCAATATGTGGAACTTCAAGTTGAGCAAGGAAGAGTTTATAATTTCTAATGGTGAGGGTTCCTTTTTAGTTTTTTTAGGAAAAGTCAACAAGAAATTCCTATGGCTAGACCCTAGGCTACCAAAGAGGGAAAACTAAACCTCAACCAAAAGTGAGCTAAAAATGGCCCTCTGAACAAGTAACTTCTAAGAGAAGAGCTAATATTCATGATTCTGATGCGATGTGTATTCTAGCATCTCAAATTGTTGTTATATTGAAAAAGATTGATCAAATTGGAGTGAATAATTGAAATAATAATCCCTATTCAAATTATTATAATGTTGGATGGAAAAATCACCCTAATTTTAGTTGGAATGATTATAACAATTCGGTGAACCCCTCAAGAACTTCAAATAACCAAGGGAATCCTAATTATAAACCTTATTATCCTCCTAGATTTAATAATAACTCACAAGTTAATTAGAAGAAGTTGACTATGGAAGAAGTAATATTGAACATGAGAAATCAAATACAAAAACAAGGGCTGCAATTAGAATTATTTAAAATCAATTATGACATATCGCTACTACACTTAGTAACAGACCTTCTGGAATTTTTTCGAGTATAGTTGAAGTTAATCCAAAAAATTAGAATAAGGAGCAAATTAAAGTTATTTGATTATGAAGTGGGAAAGAAGTTGAAACAAGAATCCAAAGAGAAACTAAACTTGAGGAGAAGATAGAAATTGAAAGCGACAATGATGAAAATAAACCAAAACAAATTTCTTTAGAAAAATTGCTACCTCCATTTTTTCAATGATTGAAACAGAAGAATAAAGATAAAAAATTTACAAAATTTTGGGAAATCCTGAAAAAATTAAAGATAAATATTTCTTTTGTTAAAACTTTGGAAGAATTGCCGAGTTATATAAAATTTATGAAGAATATACTAAACAAAAATGAAACTTTGTAGATCACGAGACCATTGCAATTAGTGAAGAGTGCAGCGCTATTATTCAGAAAAAGTTTCCTTAAAAGTTAAAAGATCCTGGTAGTTTTTCTATACCTTGTGCTATTAGTGAAAAGTTTTTTTTGGAAAAGCCTTATGTGATCTAGGAGTTGGTATTAACCTAAGGCCTCTATCAATTTTTAAGCATTTGGATTTAGGAGAGATTTCTCAAACTACTGTAGCTCTTCAGTTAACTGATCGATCAATAACTTATCCTAAAAGATTTATAGAAGATGTATTAGTGAAAGTTGAAAATTTTATTTTCCTATAGACTTTATTGTACTAGATATGGAGGAAGATAAAGAGATTCCTATTATTTTGTGGAGACCATTTCTTGCAACAGGGAAAGCTATGATAGATGTGCAAAAAGAAGAATTAATAATGAGAGTCAATGATCAAGAAGTAACATTTAATATAACAACAACTATGAAATATCATGCGATAGAAAAAGATAATGAATGTTTTAGAATGGGAGTTACTAATTTTTTAAGAAATGAGCAATTTAAGGGAATTTTTGAACAAAAATTAAGGCATGAAGTGTATTTTGAGAATGAAAATGAAACAAAATAAGAGATTTTAGATTAGGTCCAGGACAAATTTGAAACCTTAGACCTTTTAGAAAATGATAATACAAATTTTATTCCTTCAAGTATGAAACCACCTGAACTTGAACTGAAAGTATTACCTGCACATTTAAAATATGTTTTTAGGAGATTCATCTACATTGTCTGTTATTATATCTTCTGATTTAACTGAAGTTCAAGAACAAAAATTAATAAAAATGTTGAAAAGATATAAAAAAATCCTTCGGATGGACTTTAAAAGATATTAAAGGAATCAATCCTTCTATTTGTATGCACAGATTTCTATTAGATAAACAATATGAACCTAAAGCTGATCCTTAGAGAACACTAAATCCAATAATGAAAGAAGTTGTTAAAAAGAAATATTAAAATGTTTAGATGCTAGAATTATATATTCTATTTCAGACAGTGTTTGGGTAAGTCTGGTTCACTATGTTCCAAAGAAAGGAGGAATGACAGTTGAAATAAATGATAAAAATGAATTAATTCCAATAAGACAAGCTACTGGTAGACGAATTTGTATAGACTACAAAAATTTAAACATGGCCATCAGGAAAGATCATTTTCCTTTACCCTTTCTAGACCAAGTGTTGGATAGATTGGCTAGAAACAAATATTATTGTTTTGTAGATGGATATTCTGGGTATCACAAAATTCCAATTGCTCCTGAGGATCAAAAGAAAATAACATTTACAAGCTCTTCTGGAACATTTAATTTTTGTAGAATGCATTTTGGACTATGTAACACACATGCAACATTTCAAAGATGTATGATATTAGATTTTAGTAATTTAATTCAACGTGAAATGGAAGTATTTATGGATGATTTTTTTGTATTTGGAATTTCATTTTAATTATGTTTAAATAATTTAGAAAAAAGTTCTCGAAATATGTGAAAAAATAAACTTAGTACTAAATTGGGAAAAATGTCAATTTATGGTTGCAGGAGGAATTGTACTTGGGCATAAAATTTTTGAAAAATAGCATGAAAGTAGATCCAGTAAAAATTTAAGTTATTGAGAAATTACCACCTCCTACTACAGTTAGAGGGGTGAGAAGTTTTCTAGGACATGCTGGTTTCTACAAGCGTTATATAAAAAATTTTTCAAAAATCACTAAGTCATTATGCCAATTTTTAGAAAAGGATACAAAATTCAATTTTAATGAGGAATGCATAAAAACATTTGAACTATTGAAAGAGAAAATAATTATTACTCCTATAATAGTTCCACCTGATTGGTAGAAACCATTTGAAATAATGTGTGATGCTAGAAATTATGCTATTGAAGTTGTTTTAGGGCAAAGATATAATAAGGTTTTTAAAGTAATATATTATGTTAGTAAAATTCTAAATGATGCTTAAATTAATTACACCACTACTGAAAAAGAGTTATTAGCTATTGTCTATGCCTTTGATAAGTTTAGACGTTATTTAATTGGAGCCAAATGTATAGTGCATACAGATCATTATGTTATCAAATATTTGATGCAAAAGAATGATGTTAAACCAAACTTAATTAGATAGATACTTATGCTACAAGAGTTCGATTTTATGGTAGTTGATAGGAAGAAAAATGATAATCAAATAGTTGATCATTAGTCTAAACTAGAACAAGAAAAATTAGCTAATTTTGCAAATGAAATTTTGAAAACTTTCCCTAATGAATAGTTGTATAATATTGATATATGGGATATATCGTGGTATGCAGATATAATAAATTATATTGTGAGTGATATTCTACCACCAGATGTTAAGAATCAACAATTAAAGAAATTTATTTATGATTCACAATTTTATTTTTGGGATGACCTACATTTATATAAACAATGTAACGATCTAATTATTAGAAAATGTGTGCCTTACGAAAAAACTAAATAAATAATTGAACAATGTCATGATTCTGAATTTGGAGGACATTTGGAACTAATAGAACTGCACATAAAATTTTGCAAGCTAGATTTTATTGGTCTACTCTTTTTATAGATGTTAATGAACATATTAAAACATGTGATCGATGTCAGCGAGTGGGAAATATTTCTAGAAGAAATGAAATGTCCCTAAATTATACATTAGAAGTTGAAATTTTTTATGTGTGGGGATTAGATTTTGTTGAATCATTTATGCATTCATTTGGAAAATTATATATATTGCTTGTTGTTGATTATATGTCCAAATACATTGAAGCTATTATTGTACTTAAATGTGATGCTCGAAGTGTTTCTAAAATTTTAAATAAAAATATTTTTACAAGATATGGAATGCCAAATGTGATTATTACGGATGGAGGATCCCATTTTAGGAATAAGAAGATCGATAAATTGGCTAGATAATATAATATTATGCATATATTATCTATTGTTTATTATCCATAGACTAGTGGTCTAGTAGAAATATCAAATCATGAAATAAAGCAAATTTAAAAAAAAAACTATATATCCTTATAAATTAGATTGGTCTGCTAGATTAAATACTGAACTATGGGCATACATAACTGCCTATAAGACTCCTACTGAGATATCCTCATATAGACCTATTTTTTGTAAAACATGTCACTTACTAGTAGAATTGACACATAAAGCATTTTGTGCTACTAAAGAATTTGATTTTAATTTAAAGGATGCTGATAAAAAAAGATTGTTACAACTCAATGAACTTGAGGAGATTAGAAACGAAGCATATGATAATGCAAAAATCTATAAAGAGAAAATGAAAATATGATATAATCGGAAGATTATAAGAAAAACATTTGAACCTAGACAAAAGATTCTATTATATAATACTAGATTGAGATTATTTCCAAAAAAACTGAAATCTAGATGGTTATGACCATTCAATGTAATTAATATTTATCAATATGAAACTATAGTTATTAAAGATACTAAAACTTGAAAGATATTTAAAGTTAACGGACATCAATTGAAACATTATTATGATGGGCACATGTCACAATTTAAGGAAATTTTAATGTTGAGTCATCCAGATTAAACATTGGTACGTTGGGCTGACAAAGTTAAACTAAATGTTTTTTTGAGGCAACCCATATATATATATATATATATATATATATATATATATATATATATATATATATATATATATATATATATATATATATATATATATANTATATATATATATATATATATATATATATATATATATATATATATATATATATATATATATATATATATATATATATATATATATACCTATATATTTTATTATTTTGTTTAATAATTTTTCATTGTATTAGAAAAATAAGAAAACCTTAGAATCCTACACAATCTTCTATATCATAAATCAAGATAAATTTTGGTATTGGATGAAAATTTGGAAATGAAATGAACGAAAATTGAAATAGACACAACTTTGGCTTTGGCGCCGACGACACCTTTTTACAAAAGCTATGGCACTGACAGCGTCATTGGGGGCGCTGACAGCGCCCAGAGCAGTTTCGTGGGTTCGGGAATGAATTAGCGGTCTTTGGCGGGATTGCTTTTCAAAATATCTGCCTAGATGTATTTTTGGAGGCCTGAAAACTGCCTTAGACGACCAGAACTTCTAGATTTTGAAATCCATAGCTTCAAATTCCAGAAACACTTCAAGCTATGGAGTTTTAAATAGAGAAAAGTTCACAAGTTTTGATGCACAGAGATTATACGACAAAGTTATCACTAGAAAGATACTTATCAAGACGAGAGGCTTTATTAATCATGGAATGAGTAATCCATGTTCTCAAATTGAGAAAATCATAGTACAGAGACGTTGGGAAGTTCTATGCTACACTACCGCTGCAGTAGTTGTTCAAGTGGTAACAGAATTTTACGCTAACCTACATGGAATTAACCAAGGAGTTATCTTCGTTCGAGGTAAGGGTGTTCCATTTACATCACCTCGAATTAATGATATGTTTATGATAAAAAGTGTGTCAATCTGTCATTATACAAATTTTATCCCAACGAAGGATTTGATCCAAGATGTATACTAATTTCTGACGGATGAAAATGATAATTGGGAAATCAAAGACGAAGGGTACATTAGTTTCTCTGCCTCACTACTTAATCCGATATCTAAATAATAGCATTTCTTAATTCTTGCAAAACTACTCCCTACAATGAAAATTAGTAGAGTTACAAAAGGAAGTGCAATTTTAAACTTTTACATTCAGATGGGAAAACATATTGATGTGGGATCAATTATCTTCAAATCTTTTACATATATTATTATGAATGGGCATATATATATGGACTGGGGCATCCTTCTACAATCTTCTTACTTTGCAGTCAATCTCAAGTGTCATATGAAGGTTGGGAGAAAATATTATTACCCTTGGAGTCCATGGTTCCTATTGATGAAAACCATATTGGGAATGGAAATGAAGCATTGGATATTATCTTGGATCATTCATCACATGCTTCAACACCCTTAATGCCCTATACAGTTGGAAGTTCAATAGCTTTGGAGAAGAAAATGAAGAAAATCGAAAGAGAACTTCAGAGTATCATGAATACAATAAGAAATCTTAATTACCTTTTTATCACTTAGATTGGAGGATGAAGGAAAATTTTGATCATACTGAAACAATTGAAGCAGGTTTGGTGCAGATGTTCAAGAAAAATGGATGGATTGATGAAAATTCAAATGATCAAATCTCATACCGACCCTTCTACAACTTGTACGTCAATTACCATTCTATGGAAGATATTAAAGGAGGAGAAAGTACTAAAGATGAAGAGGAGTAATTGAAGAAGTTGGACTCTCTATTGTTTATGTTTTTAATGTGATTAAGTTGGATTTTCTTAAAAACTGTGTGACTGTGTTAAATTTGCTTTGCTTTAAATTCATAAAACTTCAATTGTATGTTTAGTTTAGTTTTCAACGTTCTAGTGTTGTGGCTTGATTTCGACGCTAAATTAGAGGGTGATTTGCTTTATGTATGTATGAGTGTGATCGAAAATCTATGTTTGTACAATTTTAGAATTTCATATATAAAAGTTAGTTTTTGTGTTGTTTGTAAAGCATTTGTTTGTGGACTATTTAAGGATGAATATTAAGACTAAATTGACATTGGAATGAATTGGAAACAACTAAAATTGCAAAAAGGCAAAATATAGAAATTTTTGGCTCTGGCTTTGTCGGCGCCCGAGACCCGAAAGTTCTATAATCCTTTTAAATTTCGTGATTTTGCACAATAAAAACACTATTTTTACCCCTTTGGTCACCTTCAACCTTCGGTTTACACCATTAGGGTTTGCTAGCGTTTGGATTTGAGGCTAAACCAGAAAAGAAGTTCAGATTTTATCTTCTTTTGGTAAGAGCTACACTTTGAACTCAAAATTTTTAATTATCACCAAGGATTTCTTCTACATTGCCTAAATCTAAAATTTTGAAATTTTTGGGAATATTTTGCTAAAATCTTTTGGTGAAAAATTCTTACTTAGTGGATTTAAGTTTAAAACAATTCACTTTGTGATTTTCAAAATTTTTGGAATTGATTTTGATTTTATCATTTTTCAAGAAAAATTGTTATGGCTCATAGGATGAGTAAATGAAAGAGAAAAGTGAACTTTGATGATAAAAAAATTGTCAATTACAAAGTTAGCATTTGTTTCAATTGTCTGCTTACAACAAAGAAAGTAATTCAGGATCAAGCTTTCAAAAATCCGGGTGGTGAAGTCGAGAGATTGATTGTAGCTCGGCAGTGAGAGAATTTTTGTTACTTTACTATCGAGGCTATTATTGGTGTACTCATGGAGTTCTATGCCAACTTTAGAGAAACTTCCGATGACCACGTCTATGTTTGTGGAAAAATGGTTGAATTCACCCCAAGAAGAATTATTGAATTTTATCAGTTGCAGGACGTATATAGCTATCAATACAAAACATTCTCTACTACAAATGAGGCCCTGGAGGAAGTTATTTCATTTCTTACTGATGGGAAAGGAGCTTGGAAGGTGAAAAATAACATTAAGGTAAACTTCTCTGTTTCTATGTTAAATGTAGTCTCCAAGTCCTAACATTACTTTATATCGACCAGAATGATACCTCTACATACCACCATAGGTAAGTTACTAGGGATAGAGCCATCCTGAACTTCTATATTCAACAGATGAGCAGGATAGATGTAGGTTGGATTATTTATAAAAACACTTGTTCTATTGCTTTGGGTGAGATGATTGGTGGATTAGAACACCCTGCCCTAATCTTCACACTATGTAAGAAGGCATGAGTTGATTTTAGAAGTGATGATGAAAGGATTAAGCATCTTAAACTGATTGGGCCTGCAAATATTAAAACCTATGAATCTCATGTTGGAGAGAGATCAGGAAGTAGGAGTAGAGATATTCCTTCTACTTCTAGCACTCTTACTCTCCAGGGACTTATGGAACAAATGATGATCCAGCAAGGAGATATTTTAAGAATGGAGAGCAGAATTGAAAATTTGAAGGTCAGGACTACACATAATGATGATTTAACAAGACAAAAGTTTGAGTATGATGTTGCATATGATGATGTTATGGTTAGATACATGAGGGGTGACCATTCAGTATCACCATATCTTTACCCTTTATCAACGTCAAAACTTTGATGTAGAAGAAGATGATGATGATGATGATGACGATGATGATGATGATGAGCGATGATGTCTTTTTAGTCATACTCTTGATCTTTTATTTAGTTTATTGTTTATTGCATTTAGTTATTGTTATTGTTTAATTGTAAGCATAAAACTTTGATTTGTATTTAACTGTGGTGTTAGGAATTATAAACTATAAAAATGTTGTAAGGTTTAAAATTTATTTTAATACTTTTATTTATTTTTAATACTTTGTGGTATTTTAATTTTTAGTTAACTCCTTCTCAGCAAAAAAATTATTTATATATTATATGTTATTTAATGTTTCAAGTTTTGTAGTATTTCATATTAGTGCCAAAATATTTCAGAATTAAGTTTTAAAATCAGAATTTTCAACAGGTAAGTCTTTTTTTATATATTAACTATTTTCTTTCACCCTGAAATTTTAGTTTTGCATGCTTAATCTTTTAAAAATTTAAATTTTCGGGGGAAGAAAAATTCATTTTTAATGAAAGAAACTTAATTTTATTTGTCCTCAATAAACTATATTTTAAAATCTTTAAATTTAACATGACCTATGGTGGTAGAGCCTAACTTTAGATAACTATATTTATGTTTTTAAATATCTAGTAAACTTAAGTAATTTTTTTTTAATAATAAAAGTTAATTTTAGATATTAAGATATTTGGTATGAAAGAATAAGACTATGTTTTTCCATTGTAAGTAATGGAATTTGTATTTTTTAAGTATTAAGAATTTTAGAGTTTCATGTAAGAAGAAAAGAATAAAACTTTATGAAAAATCTTTAAAGCTAATATGAATTTATAAAGTGAAGGAATGTGAAAAGCTTTAACTTTAAAAAAGGATAGTGAAGTTCAAAATCATTAAAGACTATCCATATATAGTAATCCTAACATAAAAGAGAGAAAAGAAAAGAAAAAGGATTGAAAATGACCATGAAAGAAAGGAAAAGAGAAGAAAAAGATGTGAGGATATGTCTAATCAAAAATTGGTTTCACTTAAATTACTTAAAGAATAAGGCTTGGCTACATTCTCTGAACTTGTATTTAAGTATTAGTATATTTATTAAGAAAGTGTTTTTAAAATTCCTTTTCATATGGATATTCTAAGTGACTTTAATATGACAATTTGTAATTTTCCTTGAAAAGAATAGAGAACCAGAAATCATAGATTTGACTACTAGATATTTTAAATTTTTTTTAAGTTATGCTATTATATTTAGTAGACCAAAATATGAAAATCTAGAAGTTAAAATTCTTTGCCATAAGTCACATTTTTATGTAGTAAAGGAGTTGAATGAGGACAAGTAACATTTAAATTTGAGGGATTTTGATACACAAAAAATATATGCATTTTTAGACATATATTTTATACTCATTTTTTGTGATATTACGTTTTAAAGGAATATATTTTTTTATGTTTTGTTGCAGGTTGATGATTTTCAAAATTTAAAGAAAAAAAAAACAAAAATGATGGAATTTGGAGTCAAAATGACGTTTTGGAAAAAAACACTCAGCACCGACGACGCCAGCATGAACCAGAAAGTTCAGAATACCACGGACGCCGATGACACGAAGGTCAGTACTGGGCAAAATTCTGGAAGATTCGATGAATTTGGACGTTTTTTAAAAACTTATTGAAGGCACTTCTTAGAAAACTAACATTGAGCAAAAATTGTTAAAAAAAAGAGTAGTTAGAGGGGGCTAGAGTGTAATTAAGTTTACTAGAGAGCTCTATTGTTTAGTGTTGTGAGTCTAAGTGTGATTTTCTCCAAAAGAATTGTTAAGAGAGGGAGAGAAGTGAGAGATTTCACCTTCTATACATCTTTGAAGAGAAAATCAAGAGTCTTGTAAAGAGAGAAAGAGTTCAAGAGAGGCTACAAGAGATTTGCTTTGAGAAAGAGTTACAGATAATTGATGTTTGTTTATTATTGTTGTATAAACTTTCTTTTATTTATGAAATTCATATTTTGTTGTATTTTTCTCATGAGATTTGAGTATTTTTTAGTCTTCTCCCTACTCTGAGATATGGTGAAATGAAGAGATAATTTGAATTTGTCAATTCTAAAATATAAAATAAATTGTGATGATTTTTCTACTCTGTTATTAATTTACTTTTCGATCTGTCTAATTAAAATGTTAAAATTCAATGTGAAACATATGATCAAGGAAATAAAGTATGATTTCTACAACAAAGTGAGAATCATATTCAATTTTATGAATGAGTGTTACATTCATATAATTGGGTGCAAATAAATAGGGAAATTTATATTATTGGGCAAAAAATTGGAGATTTTAAGGTGACAGACTAAAATCCTCAATTTGGTTTTAGTGTTTAAGAACTAAAGCGAGAGTTAGCCTTCTGGGGAACACAAGTAGGAGCTCTAGAGTGAGAGCCAGTATCCTCTCAGCCTAACCACAAATTTAGAGACTAAACCTAAGATTAGCCAACGATTCTCTATAACACTTTATTTAAAGTTGAGAATTAAAATTGCTCATATTTGGCACAATACAAATTCAAACAATTTATCTCTCATTTAACCAAAAACTCATTGTAGTGGTAAAGATGTTTTCTCATATTTGATAACTACATCATAAAAACATAGTTTGGTAGTTATAGTTTAACTTTACTTTACAATCTTGCTAGTAGTTGATAATTTAGTTATGATAGTTCCTTAAAAATTTGCAATTAGCATAGTAGACATTTTTTATTATCGTGAAATTTCTTAATTAAATTATCATTTCGAATTTAAACCTTCCTCGTGAGATCAATAATTGGGGCTTAAATAGAAAGTCATATATTACTTGATAACGATATATATACTTGTGTAAAATCCAATTATAAATTGTTTCAATTTCTTATTCATAAATAACGAACCATGTTTTTGGCATCGATGTAAAGCGGAGTCATCTTCATTAATTTTACACAACTATAATTTTCGCATCAATCCCTCTGAGCAGGTGTCCTACTGTTCTTTACCCTAGGAGGCTTTTACAGTTATAACAATTAACATACTTGTAACATTGCATGTATAAATAGGGTATATGCAGTAGAGTGCAATGAAAGAGAATGTGCAGTTAAAGAGAGAGTGGTAGTACTTACATGTCACTTCCGACGCTGCTACAAAAAGAGTTAGTATTATAGGTAAAACATACAAATATTGACAATAATTAAACCAACATAAATGACATGTACATGTGTGTATATAAAAGATCAAGTAGCTCATATATGAAAGATCGTGGCGGGTCATAAGAATTCAGGGTTGAGGTAGGCTCAGACTCAAAATTCTCAAGGGATATCCGTTAGCAACCATAAGCAATCTGTGTTCTTTGTTACGTCCAACCTCGAGTAGAAGCTATTAACAAAACAATCGAAGGAGGACAACTCCTAGCAATCTCAAAGTGATTAACAAGTGGACTTATATAGGATAATATCCAAAAATCTTTATTTACTAGGCATATAAAATTATATTCTTACTTAACAAAAAAAATAATAGTATCACGAGAAAATATTTTTTGTGTTATGTTATATATGCATTTTGCAAATCAGATGGCCCACAAGTTAATCACTCTAATTTAGCTAAAGCTGCATACATCATAAGAAAGCAAAATCAACTTCTCAACAAGCGTTGGTGAATAGTATCGTAGATTATGCACCCTACCCGAAGGTCCTCGGACCAGGAGATACTTTTCTATTATCCCACTTTTAGCACCAGAAGCGTTTCACATCATTGCCCTAAACCCCAGAACCTTCTAACTTATAGCCTCACTCGATGATCCATATATCACTAGACTATTTTCATTTATATCTAAATATAAGTGATATTTAGGTATGCACATAAACTGGATCATTGAGTGAAGAAGAAGAAAAGAAAATAAAAGAGCCATAATGTCATTCAAAAATCTTCAAAAACAGTGAAGTATAGAGTCAGAAAGATCAATATTTAAACCATTTGAAACAACACCAAAATCAACCCGAAAGATCAGCATTTAAGCTATTCCACAACATCAAATAAATCAACCCGAAAGATTGGCATTTAAGCTATTCGAAACACACATAAATTAGCCCAAAAATTGGCATTTAAGCTATTCTAAAACGTTAAATATGCAGCCCAAGAAACACATGTATAATTGACATTAATATGAGCTAGCGGATGTATAAATGTCTGAACATCAATAAAATAAAAAAGTGAAGCCATCAATATTAAGCGTGATATGGATGTACCAACTGATTATTTTCCATAAGAGTTTACATACATGCCCTCAATCCTTATGTATTCGTGAGCTGCTTGAAATGTCCTAATTTTTCATGATTTCTTAAGAAATCACTACTTGGTGGATATGTTTTACTGCAATAAAGGCCAAATTCAGCTTCTGATTCCCCATTTCATTCCCACTTTTCTACGTCCTCAAGCAACTATATGAGCCCTTTCTGAGTGTTGATTTTTACAATTTAGTCATAGTGGTTGTCTGTATTGGTTTCTTTTGTACTGTGAAATGAATCATTTATTGAATAAATGATTAATGCGTCACCCTAAAAAAATGTTTGTTAGATATATAAACACATTAGAGTTGGGTGGCATGCATGTAAATCCCCTCCTATAGTTTTCCAAAAGGATAAAAAAGAAAATATTGCTTGCAACAAACACATCAATGTAGTAAAAGCATCGGGCAAAAAAAGTAAGGAAAATGAACCAAAAAGGAAACAACACTTAACTTTGACCCAAACAACCTCTTTATTAAGCCCAAAGCGGATGGTGTGGCAAGCCTCAAAGTGACGAGGAAACCAACCCAAGATGGTATTTGAATCTCTTAAAAACAACAAATATATGCGACCAAATAACAATTGCATCCCTAAAAAAAACAAGAAACACATGGGGCCAAACAACATTTGAGCTCTCCAAAATAGTGAGGGTATCAAGACAAAACAACGAGGGCATCGAGCCAAAATAGCACCCGAACCGCTTTGAAATTAGCCATTATTAAAGCCAAAACTGCATTTGAGTTATCCCAAATCGGTAAGCCGCGAAAATCCCATAGGTAAAAGTAGAAACAATTTCAGGTCTCTCTTTTTTAGATTTTCATGAAATGAAACCAAAAAATTCAGATCTTCACAAAACAAGATCATCGAGAATTTCAACATGCCCTTGCTGCAAAAGGGCAATCAAACAAAAAAAATAAGAGAGGAAAATCTAGCGAACACAATATTTCTCATGAGAACAATGAATTCTCAAATTAATCAGTGGATTGTATATAAAAGTAGTTACATACTAGACCACAAAACTTCAAACAGCTGAATAAAAACTAAAAACTTGCAACAGTAAGCCAAACTTTATGAGATAATTAAAATACTTGAGAGCACAAACGATTTCAAATGAGATTTCTATCATAAGAATTTCTCTTTAAAACATGAAAAAATACTTACAAAAACATTGACACACATAACTTCATTCTTGATGAATAAAAGGTTTTGTATCTGCATTATTAAGAAATTTGGCTACAATGAATTAACTGTTTGATTTTCCAACTGTAAATTTTAGCAAGCTATAGAAATCCCAAAGGAATTACAACATGCACAGAAAAATGGAATCAATAAAATTAAAAAGAAAAACTTCCACGAATGTACATCTTGCCCCCAAAAAACAAAAATTCTAGAGCAGCAAGCTATGAAGTTCACAACCACTGGACGAGTTGCTGCCAACAGATTCCAGCGTGTTTACCTATCTCACTCCTACACTTCCTCTCTTGAATATATGTTATTTTAACTATGCATGAAAATGTGTACTTCCTTCTTTTTTATCACAAACCAGCGCTTTTAGTGAATCAGGAATTTTTTCACGGTAAAAAAAGTAAACGCCACTGAGGCATAATCCAGACTTACCAAAATAACCCCTTTTCTTCTGCACAACTATTTCATATGAACAACATCGAATTCAAAATAGCATAACACTAGAACCATAGGAAACGGAAGAGGAGGAATGAGAGGGATTAAGGTTTGCTTAATTTCTTGCCGAGGAGAACAAGAAGAGGAACTGAAAATTTACTATGGGGACGAGATTGTGGTGCCAAAAAATGAGATATAGCTTGTGACATTTGAAGAAGAAATGAGAAATTCAACCAAGCAAGGGCATCGAGCAAGGATACATGGAGAGCTGAAGACAATGGGAAGAGGGGCTTAGCCAACCAAATGCTTCGGGGGGACAAGCCCGCAGGGGTCAACTTATCAAAGCGGAAAATGAAGGACCACGAAGGCCCGTCGCCTGGCGAGATGAAGTAGGAACAAGCTTCGGGAAGGAGAACTTAAAGCAGAGCTAAGGGTGTAAACTAGTCGAACACCAGTGTTGGGCTGTTGATAGGTTTTTTTATATTTTGGCTAAAAAAGTCTGTTCGTGTTCGGCTCTGCTCGTTTGCATAGCGAGCGGAACACGAGTCGTTCATGAACAAAAGGGCATTTTGATAATCATAATCACGTAGCCCTAAGATTTTAAAGATTGGATCGTTCATAAACAAAGAGTTGTTTTGTTAACCCTAATCACGTAGCCATAAGATGTTAAGGATTGTGGCAAGATTTAAAAATTATTGTTTATATTAAAACATTATTTGAATCTAATTTAATAATTTTAATTCTATTTT
>NEWO01000183.1:808761-826166 GCA_003013225.1 Phalaenopsis aphrodite
GTAAATGAGTCATAACTAACAAATCACCACCTTAGCGAATATCCAGTCCCTTAGGAGAAATACATCATGAAGTTTCTTACATACCAGAAGTGGGTCGGACCACCATGCTTCTCTAGCAACTGCAAACATTCAACAAGTCCAAGCAATGCAAGAACTTGTTGATAGTAACTGGCTTGGTCAACATATCAGATGCATTTTTATCAATATGAACCTTCTGCAATAGTATCTCACCAGAAGCAATCAATTCTCCGATCTTGTGATACCTGACATCAATTTGCTTGGTTCTCGCATGGTACACCTGGTTCTTAACTAGATAAATAGCACTTTGACTGTCATAATGCAACTGAAATCCACCTTACTCAACGTCAGTTCCTTTACTAGCCTAGCAAGCTATAAGGCTTCTTTTTTAGCTTCAGCTACTGCTGTGTACTCAACTTTAGTTGTAGATAATGCCACAATAAACTGAATTATTTATTTCCAACATATAGGCCCTTCACCAAGAGTAAACACATATCCATTTGTAAACCTTCTGTCATTCAAATCACCTACATAGTCTGAATCAACATACCCCACAACTGAAGGATCATTTTGCTGACTGTCAAACATAATTTCATATCCTACAGTACCCTTTAGATACTTAAAAATCCACATGACTGTTTCACAATGTCGCTTTCCAGGTTTAGCCATATATTTGCAGGCTTGACTAACAGTATGAGCAAAATCAGGACAAGTACATACCATTGCATACATAGCACAACCAACTGCACTGGCATATGGAACTTTTGTCATGTCTTTAATTTTGGTATCTGTCTTAGGAGACTGTTATAAAGAAAGCTTAAAATGATTTGTGCTTACAATCTTTGCTTTGCTCATCTCAAACTTGCCCAACACTTTCTCAATATAGCCTCGTTGAGATAAACATAATCTTCTTGAGCCTCTGTCTGGATGAATCTTCATTCCAAGAATCTTCTTCACATGACCCAAGTCTTTCATGTCAAATTCCTGACTTAATCAAGCTATCAAACCATGGACATCATTCATACTCTTTGCAGCAATAAGTATATCATCAACATACAGTGACAGAAAAATAATAGAACGATCATCAAGGCTATTTACATAAACAAAACAATCATACACATCTCTTATAGCCAATCTGAATCATGTATGAGTCAAACCACTTGTACCATTGTCTTGCAGATTGTTTCAACCCATATAGTGATTTCTTTAATCTACAAACCAGATGCTCCTATCCAGGTTGAGTGAACCATTCTGGCTGCTCCATGTAAATCTGCTCCTCTAAATCAGCATGCAAGAAAGCAGTTTTAACATCCATATGCTTCAAATGCAAATCCCAAATGGCTATTAATGCAAGCACTGCCCTGATTAAAGTATGTTTGACCACAGGAGAAAAGATTTCATCATAATCTATCCTCTTCTACTGTGAAAATCCCTTTGCTACCAGTCAAGCCATGAACTTTTCCTCTTCTTTTTCTGATGCTGCTGGTTTCCTTTTGTACACCCACTTGCACCCAATAGTCTTCTTTCCCTTAGGAAGTTGAACTAGCTTCCATGTGTGATTTTTTTGCAAAGACTCCATCTCCTCAACCATTGCACCCATCCGTTTCTCTTTCTCCGGGCTAATGATAGCTCCTTGAAAAGTGGATGGATCATCGCTGCTGATGAGAAGTGCACAAGAGACCAAGTCTTCATAACCCAATATGCTAGGAGGCCTTATATTGATGCATTTTTGTATGTCTCTGGCAAGATTATAATTCTACAGATCATTTGGAATAGAATCACCAGGTGTTGGATTTGAACATTCAACTCCCTTAGTTGTTTCTGGATGTTAATCTAAATCCATCTGCACTACATCTGAACTGGAACTGTTCCCTTGCACCTTGTCTTGATTCTGTTGTAACATGGACTGTTCATAAAAAACTGCATCTCTGCTGATCACCACTTTCTTTGCAATCAGATCCCAAAACTTGTATCCTTTCACACCTTTCTTATAGCCCAGAAAGATGCACTTCTTGGATTTTACATCAAGTTTTGATCTTTCATATCCAGGTACATGCACATAAGCAAGACAACCAAAAATCCATAAATGATCGAAATTAAATGGATTACCGCCATACGTCTTTTGCGACCTAGCCACCCAACGATGCCCGAGGTGATCTATTGATGAGATAACATGCCATATTCACAGCCTCTGCCCAGAAACTTTTAGGAAACCCTGCATTCTGTTCAAGCATCTTGTTATTTCAGTTAAGGACCTGTTCATCCTTTCCGCCACACCATTCAATTGTGGTGTCTTGAGCGCTAAAAAATGCTTCTGAATCACATGCTTTTCACAGAACTTCTGAAACTGTGAATCTGTTTACTTTGTGTCATTATCAGACTTCAAATACTTGATCTTTCTGTCAGTTTGGTTCTCCACCTCAGCTTTCCACAGCTTGAATTTAGAGAAGACTTCAGATTTCTGCTTTAAGAAATATACTCAAACTTTCATGGAAAAATCATCAATAAGGGTAACAAAATACTGAGATCCTCCCAATGACGATTCCTTAGTAGAGCCCTATAATAATTAAAAATCCCTTCAGTTTTGTGATTTTCAGTCATAAAACTGACCCTTGTTTGTTTTTCAAGAACACAAAACTTACAAAGATCAGGATTGTAGCTTTTAACACCATGCAACAGGTTTCTTCTATACAATTCTGCCATCCCACATTCTCTGAGATGACCCACAAATTTAGATGAGTAAATCCTGAGTCCAATTTAAAGGGCAAGTCATTTATTTATTTATTTATTATTTTTTTTTTCAGTTTGGTGAGTGTTTGAAATCAATACATTAAAATTATTCATTTTATTTTGAACTAATATGCTATACATTTCAGCAATAGACTTGTATATAGCAAAATAATGACATTATATTTTAAAATAGAATGGACTGTCAAGCAATTCTATTAATAAGTCTTTTTTATCGAGCTAAATTTTTTCTCGGGATAACCTGAGCCAATTTTCTCAACAGGCATGCTTCAAAATATGAGAAAGGAGTTGGATCACAATATTATCCTGTTTAAATTTTTTAGTATAAAATACATTATTCTTTTTTGCAATGTAAATAGGTTATTATTTTACAAAACTAATTTTTTGTATCGCTAAAAATGAATTTTATTTCTAACTATACATATATATATATATATATATATATATATATATATGTAAGATTTACACACACACCCCTCAATTCTTATGTATTTACATATTTAACACTTATACTCCATAAATTTTACATATATGAAACCTTACTTTTGCACTAATATGTATATTTCACTTCTTAAAAATTAACATAGAGATATTTTCTGCCTGATATAAATGATTTGGTTAATATAAATGTTAAAAATGAATTACGGGTGTTCTATATTACATGGGACATAGGTAGCATGTCTAGAAATGATCCCTTACATATATAAATTAAAATAAACAACTAATACTGCAATACATGCCGACAAACATAACATGCCTGTTTGAAATTTAATTTCAGAATCCAAACAATAAATCTTCTAAGCGATGGAGGAAACAAAGGATCAACAAGACAATGTCTCCGGAGAGCCCTTGTCTTCTACTACATCTTCTCCAGATTCAAACAAGGAAAGTTCAGTAGCACCGAATGGCATAACAAAACTGATGAATCCGACCAGAACCCTAATCGACACGGCAGCACCTTTTCAATCTGTCAAAGCTGCGGTTAATATGTTTGGAGGAAATGTTGATTGGAAGGCACAGAGGGCAATTGCAAAAGAGGTAAGATTTTGATTTGTTGCATTATGATGAGTTAAGAGGGACTAGGAAAATGAAATTTTGTGAAGCAAGTGGTGGCATGTTTGATGTATTTGTCATTCTGGAATTTTTTTGAAGAGTGATGTCGGAGTGGGTGATCAAATTTATGTTTAGGTTGTGTCATATCCGAATTAGGCAATGTTTGGTACCGTATTTGTACACCAGAAAGAGTGTCAACACGAATTTGGGTAGCAACACCCTTCAAGGACAATTCATGATCATACGATCGGCCGACATCATCAACCGCACTCGGAGCAACATACTTCCGGGAAATTTAGGGTGTAATACACCAGAAGGATTCGCCAAGATCACAACCACCTGAATAAAAAGAATCTTCTACCAATCCGACTCGATAATCACATGGCTTGGTAACTGCATAGTCCAGTAGTCGCCCGACCTCACGAGCGCTTGGTCATACAAACACCGACATCACAACCTCCTGACCAAATAGCCATCTAGCCTCACCGTCACCCAATCCAATGCAGTGGTTCCCACATATTAACTGCATATATATGTTGACTGAAATGCCCCTGATTTGCCCTTAAACTTTAGGGGCACAGTGTGTAGTTGTACAATAGCATGTTCCTATAAATTGGGGTCATTTCATTTCACGAAACAATGCAACTTTCTATTCATTATTGTGTTATGGATCTCTCTCTAAATCTCTCTATCTCGCTCTCTCACTTTCTCATTTAGCACTCTATTTCTCAAGCATATCTCCTAGACAGATTCAGATTCAACATCCTAAAAGGTACGGTGAGTGTAGAGTCATGCCATCAACTATAAAAGGATTGTGACGATCACAAAGGAAGATGAGCAAAAAGGAGAATAGGCCAACAAAGAACCACTATGAGACAACATAGACCGTGCAAACAACATTATCACAACCATCCTTGGAGAGAAAGATGCCCATCGACGAAACCACTAGAAGTGGACCAAGACGGGGGAATTGTGTGACGTCACGACCGCTCACAAGAGCGTGAATGGTCTGTCAATCACGTTCATCGATGATGACCTCCCGCAACGGGGAAACCATTTGATGAAGCCATAGTCGTTGCGGGGATAATAAATAACTTTAAGTTGGGACCAACTTCATTGACACAGAAAGCTCTGTGAACATTTTCTTGGAATCAGTATTTGATAAACTCAATCTTTGGGCCAACTGGTTGGTAGCGTTGGTCAGTCCACTTTTTCAATTTTTCAGGGGAACAAAAGGAGGCTCTAAGCAAAATGCCCTTGGCGGTTTCCTAAGGTGAAGGGGAGAAGCAATTGACAGAAACAAAAGACTTCATAGTTGTAGACTCACAACCAACACACGACATCATATTCGATTGACCACTCCTGAATCATTTTAAAGCAATTTTTTCCACTTACCACGTGATAGTCAAATTCCCCACAGAAGGTGAATTAATCACAATCAATGAAGATTTGGATCAACTGCAGGTCTGCTACTTATGGGCAATTAGGAGTATTGAACAGGAGCTGCTCAACAACCAGACTTGAAGAGAAGGTGGACTTAAGACCAGTGAAACCACTATGAAATTCTTGTAAGCGTGAAAGAACCTGGTAAATCTTTTCTAAATAACAAAATTTTGATGCAGGATATTAAGGACTATTGTTTTGAGCATGTAGGGACCATCGTGACGTCTTTGGTTGGTTCACCACAAACATGTCTTGGATACAAGTGGATGTAGCCTGCCATAGACTACACATAACCTCTACAACACGACCAAACAAGTAGAAAACCAGACATTTGGTAACTTGACTAGTGACACCTATCAAGGAAGAGGTTTTAAACCTTCAAAAAGTTCAGTACATCTGGAAAATACAGTACCCCACTTGGCTCTTGAATGTCACCATGGTTCAGAAGGATAATGAGAAATAGTGGTTTTGTGTCAACCTTGCCAATCTGAAGGACACTAGCCCTAAGGATTGTTATCTGATGCTAAGAATTGACGCTCTAGTGGATGCTGCCATGGGATGCACAACCATGAGTTTCCTAGAAGTCTTCTACAGCTACCAACAGATCAAATGCACTTGACAGATGCCGAGAATCCTGTGTTCATCACAGCTGAAAGCATATTTTGTTATAATATAATGTCTTTCAGACTTAAGAATGCTGGGATAACATACCAACATATGATGAATGTAATTTTTAAAAATAAAAAAGGAAAAATTATTGAGGTCTAAGTGGATGATATCTTTGTAAAAGCCAAAGGGTAGAACATCATGTGAAGGTTCTAAAAGATACTTTTTAAACCTTAAGAAGATATTATATGAGACTAAACCAACTAATATGTACATTTGGAGCATCTACTGGCAAATTTTTATGCTACGTCCTTGTCTCAGAAGGAATAAAGGCAAATCTAGAAAAATCCAAGCGCTCATTGTCATGTCATCCTAAAAAATAAATGAGAAGTGCAAAAGTTAACAGAGCAAATTTCCTCTCTTAGTTGATTCATCGCAAGATCTAACGATAAGTGTGTCACGTTTTTCAAGTTCAGAAGGCCAAAAATTTCTAGTGGACAGAGGAATGTCAAAGAGCATTCTAGAACCTTAAAGATTCTTTGGTTTCTCCGCCTCTCCTCTAAAGCAAGACACCAAATAAGGAACACTCTTTGTACCTGAGAGTGGGGATTGGAGCAATTAGCTTCGTGCTAGTCCAAGAGGAACTAGGGAAGCAATTATCGATCTACTACACCGGCCGTATTCTCCGTGGAGTAGAGGTCATGTATTTGATTATGAAAAAATTAACCTTCACACTAATTAGGTTAGCTTGCAAGTTGCAACCTTACTTCCAAACACACCCCATTTGAATAATCACAGATCATCTGTTAAAGTCGATACTCGCCCGACCCAAACATTATGGTTGGATGCTTGATCCCGAAACTGCTTATATGCAACAGTATAACAATAATTCTGATTAAAATTTTCACTTATATTTCTTTTTTTCACAACAAAACCAAAAACTTGATTCTGAAGAAAAATAAGAATATAACTTTTAATTTATATATATTGCGATACTTGCAAGTATATATATCGTTATCAAGTAATATATGACTTTTTGATTAAGACCTGAATATCGAACCCACAGGGAAGATATACAATGCACTTTTTGGAAAACTTTCTATTTTTAAAAGATAATTATTTAAATGAAAGACATATTCACAGTAAAGAAAGTTTAAATATTTAATTTTAATATTTTGACAAAATTAGGAAAAACTAAAAAAGATAACTTTAGTTTTTTGTAGAAGAAAAACACTAAATATGAAAATATTTTTCTCCTTATCATGAATCAGTAATAAGTATAAGAATTCCATTGTAAAAGTATGCATATTGTGTTGTGCTAAATAGGATCAATAATATACTTTACCCCTACTAAAGATGCTATAAAGAACATTGGATAATTTAAAGTTTGAATAGTTCTAAAGACCGGCTAGGCAGAGAAGATACTAGCTCTCACTCTAGATTTCCCTCGATTCCCTTCATATGGGGACTAACATCTCGTATCAGAACCTAAAATAATAAACTAAGTTGGGGGATTTAACCTGTCACTTTAAAGTCTTCTAACTCTACACCCTTCAATGAATATTTTCCTATTTATTTGCACTCAATCATATGAACTACATTATCGTTCATACAACCTCATGTGATTCTTTCCTATTATTGACTGAGACAAAACCAGTCCGATTCTTACATGTTCTCACAATAAATTTTAACATCTGGATTGGCCAAATCAAGAAGTAAATGAAGTATATGGATTTAAATTATCATAACTTCTTCCAACATTAAAGATCAATACTCTCCACAACTTCTATCCAACACTTAATTACTTATTATTTTAAGAAGAAAGATAAAGAAAACTACTCAGAATCCATGGAGAAAACAAAACCACACTTTATTTTAAAAGTAGAAACATTGTCAAAACAACAACAAGTCTCAATTAAAATCGAAAGTAGTCTAAAATAAAAGATAAAAACTTATCTCAAGTCTTCCACTAAACTCTTGAAGTTCCTATGAATCTCTTCTCTTTTACAACACTCTCAATATAAAACTAAAATAAAAAAGAATAAATATGTGGTGCCTGAAAATCTCTCCAACTAACTCCCCAATTTTAAAAGTTTCAAAACTTTCCCAGTACTTTCAGGACCCCTTTCAAAGTCTCAATCTTCATTCTTTTATAATTCTTCAAAAGGTGCCTTGGTATCTCTTTAAAATGTTTCTTGATTCAATGTATTTCCCTAAGAGATGCATCCTTTCACAATAATTTTTGTCCATGGTGGTTGTAACCACCTATTAAGCCAATAGGTGCCTCAAAACCTCTTCAAAATTTGCAAAAACCGAATTTAATCATCCAATAATTGCCATTGGCGCTTAAGCATGGAGCCTCTCGCGCTTAGACGCGACCTTCTCTATTTAACTAGCGCTTTAGCACCAGATTTGACAGTTAGGCGCCAAAACATTTTTGCACATTTTTCACCTATTTGTTCCAAATTTGATCCATTTTAACTTTTTTAAGCATTTTTCACATTTTTACCTGTAACTGAAAGAAAAATACAAAATTACGTTCCATTAAAGCACAATATCTCAAAAATAGGTATAAAAATGTGTCTAAAAACACTATATATTTTAGGCGTATCAAAATTCCTCAAACTTAAAATGTTACTTGTGCTCAAGTAACAATTCAATCTTTAAAAACTAAATATGTATGATATGTATATGAGTTTTTTTAGAAGTTACAAAAATTTAGATTTAGAAATATAGTAGTCCAAATTTAGAAAAAATATTCAGTAAATGAGACCAACTTAAATTTTAGAAATTTCTAGAGTTAAGAAAGATGAAAATATGAGTTTTTATATGATTTAGAAATATTGTAAGTCTTCCAAAATTAGAATTTAGTTCTTTTATCATCTCAACTTAAAAATTTTATTAAAAATAATTTTACTTACTATATTATATTTATAAGCTTAAGATTTTCTCAAGTCTTACAATTTAAAAAGATCAAATGTAGAACCAATTTTTGATTAGACACTAATCCTCAAGCTTCTCCTCTCTTATATATTTTTCTTTTCTTTTTCTTTTCTTTTTTTCTTTTTCTCTTCATTTTTTCTTTTTCTCCTTTTCTTTTCTTTTTTTTTTAGGCAAGGATTACTATATCTGGATAGACCTTTAACAATTTTGAATTCTACTTTTCTTTTAATAAAGCAAAGTCTTGATACAAAACTTTTACTTATAAATATAATAATAGCTTTGAAATATATTTTTAATAAAAGAAATTTAAGCATTAAAAATAAAAGTCTAAATTTCTAAAATTTTCAAAAATACAATGTTTCTTACTAAATATAGTTACTTATATTAATCATTATCTACACTAAAAACTTTTAACTTAAAGTTTTTTTTCATTACTCAAAATTTCAACTAAATTCTCTTCTTCATTTCTAAAATCAAATTTTACTTCCATAATATAGCTTCATATACATGATCAATTTTTCTTTTCAAATCAAATTCACTTGTAGTTCATTTGAGAACAAATAAAATTAAAGTTTTTAAAAAAAAATTCATCCCCCCCAAACTTAAATTTTTAACTGATTAAACAGTTTAACATCAAATATATATAAGCAGGAATGAAAATTAAAATAGCTGCTAACAAGAATTTTTATTCCCTAATGATACAAGTATAAAACTAAAAACAAGAGTAAAATTAATTTTGATTAAATTTTCTAATATTTTCATTTCAATTCAACATGTAGAGATTCAAAAGACGTCTAAATAGTGAGTATAAACATAAAAGTAAACTAACACATTAACCTGACTTCACAATCTCAACATAAAATCAAACTCACAAACATGATAAAAGAAAAATACAGGGTAGCAGTTTCCTAAGTTTCAAATTTAAGATTTACGCTAGCAAGATTTTCAACTTTACAAAAGACATAGAATTAAGTTAAGTTCTAAACTAACTAAATCACAAAACTCACAAAAGTTACTACCCTAGAATTTTAAAACAAACTACTAACTAACACAAACATTACAATACAAATAAAAAATAAATATCTCACACATCACAATGTCTAAACAAGTACACAAACATACATGTCTCAAGTTCAGAACATGAAAACACATCACATCACAATTCTCACTTAAACATAAAAGTCCAAACCACATCACATAGTTCAAATCAACACACAAATGCAAATGTAGCAAGCCCAGACCACATAGTTCATATCATATTACAATCGTAAAAATAAATTTCTCAATTCTATTCCTCATCCTCTGAATCACCGTTATCCCAAACTTTTGTAGGCTCATAATGAGGGTATCTAGGATATAGAGGAAATTACACTCCTTGGTTACTCTTAAAGAGGCTAAAAATAACTCAAATTTTCACACAAACAAGCTTATAATAATTCATAAACAAGTACAAATACCTTTAAACACTTAATTCTCACTCGAAATAATGTTGGATGAGAAAATTTTCCTAAATACAAATACACAACAATCATTTCACAATTAAACACATATAAGAAGTCATAAATACTAGAAACAAGACTTAAACACTAAACCACTTGAATACAACAACTTCTAACACACAAGTTCTAACACTAAACTTAATTTCATTCTTCACTTGAAGGAATAAATTCTTGTCTTTCATTAACATCTCCAGGAATATAGAGTTGATAAAGAGACTGTGGTGACAAGCTTTGATACTATCTTCTTCAATCCACTTCTGCTTTTTGAACATCACCTTATCTGCTTCCTCTATATAACTTATGTGGCTAAATTGCATCTTCAATTGCCATCCAATATGCTCTAGATGTGCATGCAACTCAAGTACCTTGGTCTCTAATAAAGCCACAATATTCTCAATTTTTTTGATCTTCTCTGATATCCCTTAAATACTAATAGATAAGGAACCGTTATACACTTTGACTAATGAACTTCTTCCTCATGGTCTCTTCCTTCTTCTTCAAATCGATCTCCCATTAAGAAATTTTCTCTAAATCTCACTTTCTCATAGAATTTTAGGGCTAGAAATGATCTTGGGTAGAACTCCTTCACAAAACCCTTCTATTTATAGGCATAAATCCTTCCAATAGCTGCTAGACATGTTTAGAAACTGCCTTGGCACGCTCTTACAAAATAATTGGTGGTTAAACCTTCTAGAATATTAATTTCGCCATGTTTTAAAACTTTCGCGCTTAAGTGCCAGTGCACATTTTTGCACTAGTCAACTTAACATTCAAATTCTCATTCTAAAATGTCTTGGTCACTAAATAAAGTCTTAAAATCTTTACTAACACATAATAGTTTAAAAAATACTACCCAATTTTCTTAATCACACACAAAACAACAATCAAAATAAAAACACTCTGATAACTATGAGTTGCCTCCCATAAAGCGTTTGGTTTTACGTCGTCAGCCCGTCGTAACCAGTGCTTATTCAGGTTGACCCAACATCATTTCATCATTAAGTTTATGTTGATCCTCTATATAATAAGGTTTCAGTCTATGTCCATTAACTTTAAATATTTTCTCAAACTTAGGATCTTTAATATCCATAGCTCCATAAGGATAAACTTTTATCACAACAAATGGGCCTATCCACCTGGACTTAAGTTTACTTGGAAATAATCTTAACCTTGCATTATATAGCAGAACTTGTTGCCCTGGCTAAAAATTTTTAGTAGGAATCCTTCGATCATACCACATCTTCATCTTTTCTTTATAAATCTTGGCACTCTTATAAGATTCATTTCTTATCTCTTCAAGCTCATTTAATCGCGATAATCTTTTTCTCACCAACATCTTTCAAATTATAATTAAACTCTTAATCGCAAATATGCTTTATGCTCAAGTTTAACTGGTAAGTGACAAGCTTTCCCAAATATTAGCCTATATGGGGACATTCCTATAAGAGTTTTGTATGCAGTCCTATAAGCCCAGAAAGCATAGTCAAGTTTGACTGACCAATCCATTTTTGTTGGATTCACAAATTTTTCCATAATTTTTTTTAATTTCCCGATAGGATAATTCAGCCAAACCACTTGTATGAGGATGATAAGTAGTGGCAATCCTACGATTTATATGATATTTCTTTAATAACTTCTCCATTATGGCATTTCTAGAATGACTTCCCCCATTAGTAATGATAACTCTTGGCATCCTAATTCTACAAAATATGCTTATTTTAAAAAATTTTACAACACTTTGAGCATCACATTGAGGTAAAATAAAAGCTTCAATCCATTTGGATACATTTTCCACTGCTAACAAAATATATAAATTTCTATGAGATGGTATAAATGGTCCCATGAAATCTAATCCCCAAACATCAAATATTTCAACATCTAGCATATTATTGAGGGGCATCTCATTTCTTCTATAAATATTGCCTACTCGTTGACATCTATCACAAGTTTTGATATAAGCAATAACAACTCTAAAAATTGTAGGCCAATAGAATCCAGATTGTAAAATTTATTATGTGGTTTTATCAACACCAAAATGTCCCCCAAAATCAGATTTATAACATTTTTGGATAATTTCATAAGTCTCTTCTAATGGTACACATCTTCAAATAATTAGATCATTTCCTTGTTTATATAAAAATGGGTCATCCCAAAAATAAGTCTTAGCTTCAGAATTAAATTTCCTCTTTTGTTGGTATGTTATTCCATAAGTTTTAATATCGCTAACAATAAAGTTTACAATATCGGCATACCACGGAACACGCCACTCATTAATAGTGAACAATTTTTCATCTAGAAAATGTTCATTAATTTCTTTTAAAAACCGAATTTACTCATTAATAGTGAACAAGTCTAAATAAATGGTCAATAATTTGATTTTTAGTCCCCTTTCGATCTACTATTTCAAAATCAAATTCTTGTAAAAGAAGAAACAATCTTATAAGTCTAGGTTTAACATCCTTCTTTTTCATTATGTACTTAATATCAGAATGATCGGTATGCACTATACAATGAGTTCCAACTAAATATGATCTAAATTATCAAAAGCATATACTATTGTTATTAACTCTTTTTCAGTTGTGGTATAATTGATTTGAGATTTATTAAGTGTTTTACTAGCATAGTAAATTACTTTGAAAATTTTATCATATCTTTGTTCTAAAACAACTCCTAGAGCATAATCACTAGCATCACACATCAATGCAAAAGGTTTTCCCCAGTTTGTTGAGACTATAATTGGTGCGGTGATTACTTTTTATTTTAACAAATTAAAAGCTTGTAGGCATTACTCAACAAAATTGAATAATACATTTTTCTGCAATAAATGACATAAAGGCTTAGCAATCTTTGAAAAATCTTTAATATATCATCTGTAGAATCTAGCATGTCCTAAAAAACTTCTACTTTCCATTACATTTGTTGGATAAGGCAAACTAGCGATCACTTGAATTTTAACAGGATCTATTTCCATATTATTTTCTGATATTTGATGACCTAATACAATTCCTCCTGCTATCATAAATTGACATTTTTCCTAATTAAGGACTAAATTTGTTTCTTCACAGTGCTTAATAAATGTTCTAAACATGAGTCAAATGAAGTTCCAAACACTGAAAAATCATCTATGAATACTTCAATCCCTTTTTCAATTAAATTACAAGCAATTGTCATCATACATCTTTGAAATGTAGCATGGGCATTAAATAAACTAAAGGACATCCTTCTAAAAGAAAAAGTACCATAAGGACTGGTAAAAGTTGTTTTCTCTTGATCCTTAAGAGATATTTATATTTGGTGATAACTAATATATCCATCCAGAAAATAAAAGTATTTATGCCCAACTACTCTATCCAGCATTTGATCTTGAAAGGATAATAGAAATGATCTTTCATAGTGGAAAGATTTAATTTTCTATAATCAATGCATATTTGCCACCCTGTAACTTGTTTAACAAGTATTAATTCATTATGTTCATTCATAGTTATAGTTACTCTTCCTTTCTTAGGAACGTAGTGAATTGGACTAACCCATGCACTATCTGAAATAGGGTAGATAATTCCAACATCTAACCACTTTAAAATTTCTTTCTTGACAACTTCTTTCATAAAAGGATTCAGTCTCCTTTGAGGATCAGTTTTAGATTTACAGTTATCTTCCATATGAATTCTATGTATACAAATTGAATGACTGATTCCTTTAATATCAACAGTTGTCCATCTAATGGCTTTCTTAAAATTTTTCAAAATTTTCATGAACCTTTCTTCTTCTTCCATCGTTAATTTTGAGGAAATTATAACCGGTAAAGTAGAGGAATCTCCTAAAAAGACATATTTTAAATGTTCAGGAAGTCACTTCAACTCAAGTTCTGGAGGTTTTTCAATTGATGGACAAAATGATTTATCTTTGTCTATCTTGTCCAGAATTTCAAAACGTTCTCAAACATAGTTTAAATCTTCCTTAAAAATTTCTTCACATCGATCTAATTCCTCTTATTGCTTGTGTTCCAAATCCTTTTCTTTATATTTTTCTTCATAAGTTGTTTTTAAATGACATTCACTTAGATATCTTATAACATCCATCCTATAACATTCATTATCTTTACTTTTTGCAGGATATTTCATTGACCTTGAATAATTGAAAGTAACAGTTTGATCATTGACGCACATTATTAGTTCCCCTTTCTACACATCTATCATTGATCTTCCTGTGGTTAGGAAAGGTCCCCCCAAAATGATAGGTATCTCTTTATCTTCCTCCATATCTAGCACAAAAAGATAAATTGATCCACTTTCACTAGGACATCTTCTATAACTCCTTTAGGGTATGTTATTGAACGATCTCCTAGCTGCAGAGTTATAGTAGTAGGGGTTATTTCTCGTAATCCCAATCTTTTGAATATTAATAATGACATAAGGTTAATGCTTGCACTTAAATAACATAAAGCTTTCCCATAAAATATGTCTCCTATTGCACTTGAAATTGTAAAGCTAGCAGGATCTTTAAGCTTTTTAGGAAGCTTTTCTAAATTATAGTACTGCACTCCTCACTAAGTACAACAGTCTCATTATCTTCAAACTTCATTTTCCTGTTGAGAATATCCTTCATAAACTGTACATAGCTTGACATTTGTTCTAAGGCTTCAGTAAATGGAATATTAATTGTATGCTTCTTAAATATTTCAAAAAATTTTGAAAATTACTTATCCAACTTCTGCTGACGAAGTCTCTTAGGAAATGTAGGTGATGGTTTTTCCAAATAAATTTTTAGCAGAGAAATAGATCTCTCAAAATCTTTTGGAGCATCTTTTTTTTATTCTTCAATTTATTCTCTCTCTACTTCAATTTCTTTTTGAACCCTAACTTCCAACTCTCTTCCGCTTCTAAGTTGAACGACATTTACTTGGCCTTTATTCTGGTCTTTTTGATTTGATTCAGTATTACTAAGAAATGTTCCTTGGGATCTATTACTTAATGAATTTGCTATTTGCCTAAGTTGATTTTCAATATTTCTAATTATAGCTCCTTAACTTTGTAATTGATTTCCCATTTGTAACACCACTTCTTCTATAGACAACTTCTTCTCCTTAAATTGTGTATTGCTATTGAAACCTGGAGGATAAGTATATCTATAATTATTATTCCCTTGATTGTTCTAGTTTCCCAATGGGTTTACTTGGTTGTTCCCTCATTACTGATTATTACCACCCAATTTGTTATTCTAGTTAAAGTTGGGATGGTTTTTCCAACTTGAGTTATAATAATTTGAATATGGGTTATTTTGCTTATTATTTATGGCATTCAAAGTTTCTAATGATTCTTGAGAATGTACTATTTGACTTGATGAATTCTCTTCAATCATGGAAATGGGTTGAGAAAAATTCATTCAAAATTGGTCTAACTTCGTTAAAATTGCAGCAACTTGATTTGCTAACATAATAAACGTATCAAATTCATGAATATTGGCTACTTTCTTAGGATTCACCCTCTCAGAAGGCCATTAAAATTTATTGGCAGTCATTTATTCAATTAATGTATAAGCGTCATGAAATTATTTTGACATCAATGAACCACCAGCAGTGGCATCGATAATTGATCTAAGGGACACAACTAATCCATTATAAAAGTTTAAATTATTAACCAATCTGGTATAACATGGTGTGGACACTTTCTTAAGATTTCTTTAAATCTTTCCCATGCTTCATAGATATATTCCCCTTCAAACAGATTAAAAGATGTAATATCATTTCTAAGCTTTGCAATTTTTTATGGAGGAAAATATTTAGCAAGGAATTTTTGTGCTCAATCACCCCAAGTTCTGATAGATCCATGTGCTAATGAATTCAACCATATCTTAGCTTTATCCCTCAGTAAGAAAGAAAATAACCTAAGTCTTATGACATCTGATACACCATCGTATTTAAATGTAGCGCACAATTCTAGAAAATTGGTGACAATGACTTTATATAAGCTTAAAAATACAAGAACTTGATACTGTTGCTAGAAGATTTAAGTCCCCGGCAACGGTGCCAAAAACTTGACAACGGTTATAGATTTAATAAAAAATGTGTATAAAATATTCAATAAGAAGTCACACTTATCAACGCAAGTATACGTATCACTCAAGTAATACAAGGCTCTATTAGAGTCCTAGATATCGATCCCACGGGGAGTATACTAGAGGATGTGAACTAGGATTTAGAAAATCAATACTTAATCACAAAGATACAGTTCAAATTACTTATTTATCACTAATAGGTAATTGAAATAAATATGTAATTTTAACAAACTCTTAATTAACTAATTCTACTAATAAAGTTTCTAATGTGAAGTTCAATATATAAGAAAGTATCCTTCTCCTTGTCAAAAAATTAAAGTGAATGGATAAAGTGAATTAGTTCAAATTGTATTGTGCCAAATAAGAACATACCTATTCTTCACCCTTTGGCCTAGGCATAAAGAACATTGATTAATCCTATGCTTGGTTACTGAATCTTTGACTAGTCTGGGAGGATACCGGCTCACTTAGGAGCTCTCACATTCCCCTCTCCTGAGGGCTAACATCTAGACTTCAGCACCCAAATGATAGGACCAAATTAATGATTTTAGTGTGTCAATCTAAAATCTCTAATTCTACGCCTGATAATTTTAATTCCCTATTTATTTGCACCCAACTTTCAAGAACTTTGACCTCCCTAAATCTTGGATGTAATCTTCGCTTCAGTTGTAAAACTCAACATATTTTAACAAATCAATTGGCCAGATTGAAAGTAAATTAAGATCGAAGTGAAAAGATCATCACAATTCTTTAACATTCTCATGGCTCAACCAATTCAAATCACCATTTCACAAAATCTCAAGACAAGGAGAAAGACAGAGAAAACTACTCAGAACTCATGGAGAAGATACGACAAAACTTAGAACTTATATATAAAATCAAATTCATACAAACTTCAATAAGTAAATACCACTTATCTCTAATTCCTTCACAAGCTAACTCCTCGAAGTTCCTCTGAATCTCTGACCACGACTTTATATCTGCGACTTTATATATGCTTTAAAATATAAATATTTAATACTGCTGCTAAAAGATTTAATT
>NEWO01000183.1:827951-840255 GCA_003013225.1 Phalaenopsis aphrodite
TAAATCAATTGGCCAAATTGAAAGTAAATTAAGATTGAAGTGAAAAGATCATCACAATTTCTTAAAGTTTTTCATGGCTTCACCAATTCAAATCACCATTTCACAAATCTCAAAACAAGGAAAAAGACAGAGAAAACTATTCACATCTCATGGGAAAAACACAACAAAACTCAGAATTCATATATAAAATGAAAGTGATACAAACTACAACAATAAATAAACTTATCCCTACTTTCTTCCCAAGAAAACTCCTTGAAGTTCCTCTGAATCTCTTCCTTTCTTTAGGCACATAGAATTCCTCTTTGAAGCGGCAAGGAGGAAGAAATCTCTCACTTTCCCTCCACTCTTACAATCCCTCAAAGAATTCCTCACAATTTAGACTCTCTACACTTGTTTCACACTTCAATTTTGAGTCTCTCCCCCTCTATTTTTGGCCAAAGTCTTCTCTTTAAAGATGTGGATGACTTTCCCAAGAGTTGTCTAAGCATCCCTTCAAAATTTGTCCTTATCCAAAGCCTAGTTGGTCATAACCACTGAGCTTGCCATCGGCGGCCACAAGGGCGCCGTCGGCAGACCTTCTTAATGAATTAATTCTGGAGTCTCGGGAAAATATCGTCGTCAGTGCCCTAGTTCAATTTTTCACATTTTGGTTCTTTTTGCTCCAAATTCGATCCTTTTTGCATCTTTTTGCTCCAATGACCCTAATTCGTCATTCGTGCAACAAAACATCAAAATACTTTTCTTTAAAGTGCAATATCATTAAAAACATTATAAAATAGGTATGAAAATCTCAACATATTTTCCTTTGGTCAAAATCGCCCAAACTTAACTATTACTTGTCCTCAAGTAATTTTAGTACTATATAAAAATTATGATCTATTGTAGTAAAGTTTTAATTCAAAAATACTATAAATTTGATTTAAATAAATATCATAGTGAGATTTTTAGAAAAAATTCAAGTAATTGAATTAACTCTGTAGCCACAAGATTATCTAGTCATCAAGCCACAAGATTATCTAGTCATCAAGTTTAAGAGTTCTAGTCTTCTATTCATTTCAAGAATGACTATATGTTGCAATATTAAGTCACTTAGAATATTCAAATGATAGGAACTTCATAAGAACACTACTAGTAAAAGATCTATTCCATAAATATAAATTGAGGAATGTATTTAAGTTTTCCCTTTAGGTAGGTCCAGTGAAGCCAATTTTAATTAGGCATATCCTCAAGCTTCTCCTCACTATCATATTTTTTTCTTTCTTTTCTTTTCTCTTTTTCATTTGGATTGCTTTCAATCCTATATATTTTTCTTTTCTTTTCAGGGATTGTTTTCAATCCTTTCTTTTTTCCTTTTTCAAGTGAGGATTATTATATTTGGATAGCCTTTAATGATTTTGAACATTACCTTTCTATCCCTAAATTTGAAACTCAAAGCATTCCCTTACCTTACACATATTTCATAGCTTTTACATCATTGAGCCCCAATCTTTTCTTCTCAAATAAATTTTCAGATTCTTAATACTTCAAAATATAGTTTCCTTTACTTTAAATAGTTAACTATAATCTTATTCTCTTATACTAAATATCTTAAGTTACAAAATTAATTTTGATTAAAAAAATATTTCTTTAAATCTACCATAATATTTGAATAGCTACAAAATATAGTTACCTGAATTAAATTCACTACATAAAATCATATTGCTAATTTTTAAAAATATTAAAATAGAGGACATCTAATAGTTAATATTTTTCTTCCCTCCCCCAAACTTAAAATTTTCAATATGAAATAGTACAGGTGGAAAGAAAAACTTTAAATATAAATCATACCTCAGCATTTTAGGCATTTTCATCATTCTGAAATTTTTGCAGACCTTCTGAAAATTTCTACTTCACTTGGTTTGTAATATTAAGATTTTTCTGCACATATAAATCATTAGAGAAATTTCTGTGTAATGAAATTTTGAAATAAGTATAAAACTAAAACATTAAATAAGCACAATATTTCCTACATAACCATAATACTAAACAAAACAATTTAAAATGCAAAAAAAAATCAGATTACATTACGATTCACAAAATATTACTCAACATCTACTATACTACGCATGCAAATTTAACTATAACACTAATTTTATAATAAAAATTAAAAATCATCCAAATAAAACATAATAATAAAAATGAAAGTCCAAATACACATAAACATCATTTTCTATTACAAATGATCACATAAATAAAAGTACAAGTACACATACATCAATTCTATCAAATATCAAAATCCCAAACTATGTCTTCAGCTCCTTGATCAGCAAGTGGATCGGGCTGATACTGAGTAGAAAGGGGAATTAATAATCAGGCTCACCTCTGTAGTGTCGGGCATGAGCTTCGTAATAAGCTACCTCAAAATTTGATTGCCTCTGAAGGTACTCACTATCATAATCATGTCGACATTCTAAACCTCCAATTCTTTCATTTATTAATTCTATGCACTTCCGCTGCAAGGTCAACTCATTCATCAAATTAGTTAGGGTAGGGGAACAAGAAGGTGGAAGGCCATAACTTATAGAGGGGGCATCTCTATTAGTAGAAGGTTCTTGACTCCTACTTCCAGTTCTCCATTTCTCATGGGATTCATAAGTTTTCAAATTAGCTTTGCTAATGGGTTTCATAGGGTAAACCCATTCTTCATCTCCACTTTCCACTCCAGAAAGTTGGCAAAGTGCATAAATAAGGCCAGGATGTCCTAGACCTCCACTTGTCTCACTCCTTGCCGTAGCAAAATATTCTTAAAAATAATTCTCCCCACATATATAGTTCTATTATTATGAATACATAAATTCAAAATAGCTCTATCACTAGTTATCTCACTATGGTGATAAGTTGGTAACAGAGTAGAAGAAATAAAATAGTGTCACGCCTTAGAGGTGGCATTCAACATGGAAGCAGAAAAATTTACCCATTCTCGTTGTTTTATCTTCCATGTTCCTTTCCCATTAGTGAGAAAGTTGATCACATCATTCAGGGGCCTTCCATCGTACTAAAGGATTCATATTGGCAGCTGTAAGAGTCTAGGACTTCGTGAAAGGTGTTGATGCGGGAGATAGTAAATTCAACAAGAAATCCCCGCACTTGAACGATTCCATCTTCAGAATAGAATATGTTGGCGTAGAACTCCTTCACAACATTTGCATTAGCTTTATTGGTGGTGTAACAAAAGTTTTCCCACCTTTGCTCTACAATAACTCGTACAATTTCTCTTTCTGGACTATTAAAAACTCGATCTTATATACACTTCTTTCCTTTAAATACTGAAGTAAATCTTGATTGAGCCTTTGCATTAACAAAGAGAGAGCTGTTGAACTCAATTCATCTCTTTTAACGTGGAGTCATTTTAGTCTAATCAAATTATAGAAAAATTCCAAAATATACTTCAAATATGCAAATAATGGCTTCCAATAGCAATTCTAAGAGTTCAACACTGAGATCCATGAATTTGTTCTCAAATTTTCTTCACACTCTCAAATTTTTTTGGATCTCCTCAATGTGGAAGAAATCCATGACAAAAATTAAATATTTTTAACTTGGAGTGAAGCTCTTACTTAGAGATGATCGAATTCGCTGTCAAAAAGCCTTGAAATCGCCTCCCAATCCAAGATCTCTCAAGCCCTAGGTCGAAGAATGTGCTTTAGGAGGAAGGGGATGATGAATAGTGATGGTTGACTGGTCAAAATCATGGTTAAAGGTGTTTTTTTGTGATCTCTCTGTCAGCGCGCTCTATTGAAATTTAAACAGAACTCTCGGGAAAAATCTGTCGTCGGCGGCCTCGAGGGCGTTGTCGATGGGCTTTACTGATTTTGGTTCAAATCTCGGATTTTTGTGATTTTGACCAATTTCAAGCCTTAATGACATCCTTTCAATCATTATAGACATAATTTTAAGTGACTAAATGATGTACTTATCACAAATAAACTTTCACAACACAAAAAATCACTTATATATATAAATTCCAAGGGGTACATTATACATTACATAACACACCTAAGTTTGGTATTTTCTTAACCTCAATATATTAATTCAGCGTCGCAATCCAAACCACAACACTCAAAACACTGAAAACAAAACAACATATGCTTAGTCTCAACTATACAAAGATCTAAAAGCATAATTCTAAAATAAAACAAATACAAAGTTCTAATTAAATTACTTAGATTGACAAATAGGTAGTAATATAAATCTACTATTCATCAGATTCAGTACTGGATTCTCCTCTGAGATCACCTATTGATTGCACATGAACGAAGAGGTTGTAGAAGGGTTGGAATGGAAATTCTTCGGTAGAATCTTTATCTATTAATTTCATCCTCCTCATCAGCCATATCAAACTATCTTCTAAATGTCCAGAGTGCTCAAAATGTTCTTTCATCCTCCAGTCTAGATGATCGAAGAAATCAAAGATATTATTAATCACATTCATGACATTTTGTACCTCCTTCTCATAGTTCTTGATTTAGCGCAAGATCACCAGAGTCTTGTCAAGAATTAAGGGTTGAACTGGCAGTGAATTTTGAGATGATTAATCTACTATAATGGTCATGTCATTTTCATCTTCAAAAGCTGGGAATCTCTCAGTTGGGTCCAAAGGTTTCCAAGGTAGAAGTACCCTTTCCCAATTTTTGTAGGACACTTGGAATTGATTGCAAAGTGAGAAAATTTTGGAAGAGTGTCCAAGCCCATAAGTTGATCCATGAACGATCATACCCCAAACCAACTTCACAATTATTGATCCAATATCGATCGGCAGTCCCCTTTGGATGAAATAATTCAGAATAGCACTTTCTTTAAAAACTTTACCGATCTTCATTATCGGTAACAGTTTTGCAGAAATGAAAAAGTGCCAGTGTTTCGAAACGGGATTCAGGAGTGTCGTAGAGAAACTAACATACTCGTTTTTTCTCATTTCTCAGTCTTCAGTTTCGTCCGTTAAATGTTGATAAATTTCATTCATCTGGTTTCTTGTTGGGACGAAGTTGGAATAGTTGCAGACAGGAACATTCTCGATCATGTATAATTCATTGATTTTTTGCAGGAGTGAAAGTGATCCATCTACGTCGTACATAAATGACTCCCTGGTTGATTCCATGCAAATTTGCATAAAATTCTTTCACCACAGGAACAACCATGGCAGTGGTAGGATAACACATCACTTCCCATCTTTGCTGCACTATCATCTCTTCAATTACAATAGAGGGATTATTCAATCCTCAATTTATGAATTCTCATTCCTTGATCAATCATTTCTTCGTCAGTAACTAGTTGAAGATTCGCTGCGCTTCCGCATTAATAAACTTTCGCTGATTGAAAACTCACATTTTGGGATTATCAGAGGAATTGGATGCCATATGAATGAAATTGGTGAAGTTTCACTTCGTTTTTGGGGAAATATGACTTTAGGAATTGAATTTAAGAGTTTAAAAGGGTAACTCCCACCCAAAAACTGCCAAAAACTGTCATTTAAACTCCATAAACCGCCATCTCACCGGTCTCGCCTTCGGCGGGGTCGAGGGTGCAGTCGACGAGCCTCTGTATTTATTTGGCCTGGACCCTCGAGAAAACCCGCCGTTGGCGGCGTCAAGGGTGCCATCAACACCCAAGGCAAAAATTGCATTTTGCTCTAGTCCGAATGCATTCCAATTTTTCTTTATGGATCCAATTCTTATGATGATTAAAGGGTAAATAAGAGTAGTAGAGCTTAATACCACCACAAACTAACGATAATTTCAAATAAAAACTATTATAATCTCAATAAAAAAAATATAAATATGGGTTGCCTCCCATAAAGTGTTTGGTTTAACGTCGTCAGTCTGACCTATTCAAGTGTTATTCAGGTTGACTGATCATTAAAATCTCTTTAAAATTTGGTCTTTTTCCCTCAAAATACTGTTTTAATATGTGTCCATTTACTTTAAATCTATTTAAAGTCTTCTGATCTTCAATATCAATAGCTCCATAAGTATAAACTTGACTCACAGTAAAGGGTCCTAACCAACGAGACTTCAATTTCCAAGGAAATAACTGCAGTCTAGCATTGTAAAGCAAAACTTCTTATCCTGGTTCAAAGTTCTTTTGGTTAATCTTCTGATCATGCCATAACTTTAGTTTCTCCTTATAAATTCTGTCATTATCATAAGATTCATTTCTTAATTCTTCCAATTCATTTAATTATAACAATCTCTTCATATCAGCATCTTTCAAAATATAATTGAATTCTTTAATCACCCAATATGCTTTATGCTCTAATTCCACTAGTAAGTGACAATTCTTTCCAAAAATATGTCTGTAAGGAGTCATTCCAATAGGAGTTTTATAAGCAGTCCTGTAAGCCCATAATGCGGTATCGAGTCTAGTGGACCAATCTACTCTACTAGGGTTTACAGTCTTTTCAAGTATTTGTTTAATCTCTTTATTAGAAATTTCAGCTAACCCACTAGTTTGAGGATGATAGGCGGTGGAGATACTAGGAATAATATTAAACTTTTTTGCCAATCTTTGAATATATTTATTCAAAAAATGGGATCCTCCGTCAGTGATAATCATTTTAGGCATGTCGTATCTAGTGAAAATATTTTTCATTAAAAACCTTGAAACACTTTTAGCTTCACAACGAGGTAAAGCTTGTGCTTCAATGCACTTAGAAATTTAGTCTACTGTAATTAATATATATAAGTTCCCAAATGAAGGAATAAATGGTCCAATGAAATCTAATCCCCAAACATAAAATATCTCAACTTCTAACATGAAATTTAGAGGCATTTTATTTCTTCTAGATATATTGCCTACTCGTTGACTTCGAACACAAGTTTTTATGTATCTATAAACATCTTTAAAGATAGTAGGCCAATAAAATCCAGCTTGTAAAATTTTATATGCAGTTTTATCAATCCCAAAAGGTCCTTCAAATTCAGAATCATGACATTTCTGAATGATCAACTTAGTTTCTTCATAAGGTACACATCTTCTCATAATCAGATCCTTACATTGTTTATATAAATAAGGCTCATCCCAAAAATATGCTTTCACATCATGAATGAATTTCCTTTGTTGTTGTAGTGTCAGTATAGGTGGCAAAATATCACTTATATATAGTTAACTATATCAGCATACCATGGTTTTTTCCACTCATTATTATTATAAAGTTGTTCATCAGGGAAACTGTATGTAATTTCATTGTCAGCGTCAGAAAATTCATAGTTTTCTAATCTCGACAAATGATCAGCAATTTTATTATCAGTTCCCTTTCTATCAATAACCACAAGATCAAATTCTTGCATCAAAAGTATCCATCTAATCAACCATGGTTTGACATCCTTCTTTTGCATTGGATATTTAATAACAGAGTGATCAGAGTGCACAACACATTTAGCTCCAATTAAGTAAGATCTAAATTTATTAAAAGCATATACAATAGCTAGTAACTCTTTTTCAGTGACAGTATAATTAATTTGTGCATCATTAAGTGTTTTACTAGTGTAGTATATAACTATAAAAATCATTTCATACTTTTGCCCAAGAACAGCTCCAATAGCATAATCACTAGCATCACACATCAGTTCAAATGGTTTCTCCCAGTTAGGTGAAACTATAATAGAGGTTGTGATTAATTTTTCCTTTAATAACTCAAAGACATTTAAACAACTTTCAGTAAATTCAAATTTCTTGTCCTTTTCTAAAAGTTGGCATAGAGGTTTGGTAATTTTTGAAAAATCTTTAATAAAACACCTGTAAAAATCAACATGTCCAAGAAAAGTCCTAACCTCTCTTACATTAGTAGGAGGTGTTAGTCTAGATATAGCTTGAATTTTTGCAGGGTCTGCTTCCATACCATCTTCCAAAATTTTATGCCTTAACATAATTTCTCCTGCAGCCATAATTTGACATTTCTCCCAATTCAGAACTAGATTAGTTCTTTCGCATAACTTTAAAACTTTTTCGAGATAATTTAAGCATGCGTCAAATGATGTTCCAAATACAGAGAAATCATCCATAAATACTTCCAATCGATTATCAATTAACTTACTAAATATGAATATCATACATCTCTAGAATGTTGCAAGTGCATTACATAATCTGAAAGGCATTCTTCGAAAGCAAAAGTTCTTAAAGGACTAGTAAATGTAGTCTTTTCTTGATCCTCAAGACCAATAATAATTTGATGGTAACAGGTATATCCATCTAAAAAACAAAAATATTTGTGCCCAACAAGTCTATCTACTATTTGATTTAAAAGGGGTAAAGGGAAGTGATCTTTCTGGTGGTAGTGTTTAATTTTTTATAATCAATGCAAATACATCATGCAGTAACTTGTCTAATAGGTATTAATTCATTATTTTCTTTTGTCTCAACAGTCACTGCTCCTTTCTTAGGAACACAATGAATTGGACTTACCCAAACACTATCTCAAATAGGATATATAATTCCAGTGTCCAACCATTTCAAAATTTCCTTCTTAACTACAACCTTCATCATTCGATTTAATCTCCTTTATGGATCAACTCTTAGTTTATATTGTTCATCTAATATAATTTTGTGCATACAGATCTAAGGACTGATTCCTTTAATATCAGCTAAGGTCCAACGAAGAGCTTTTTATATCTTTTCAATGTATCTAACAGTCTTTGCTCTTGCCAATCATTTAATTCTGAAGATATAATAACATGTAATGTAGATGAGTCTCCCAAAAACACATACTTCAAGTGGCTATGTAATATTTTCAACTCAAGTTCAGGTGGTTTTATAATTGCCGGAAATAGATTCTTATCAGTATTTTCCATAATATCCGACATCTCAAATCTTTTCTGAATATAATCTAATTCTTCATTTTCTAATTCATTCAACAAAACTTCATCACTTTCTTCAAATTGTTCTTTCTCTGCAAAAAGTTCTTCAAAATGTTCTTTCAATAGATGTTCACTAATTTTCATGCGAAAATATTCATTATCTCTTTCAACAGCAGAGTATTTCATAAATTTCACAATGTTAAAAGTCACTTCTTGATCGTTAACTCTCATAGTTTATTCTCCTTTTTGAAAAACTATCATAGCTTTTCCAGTAGCTAAAAATGGTCTCCCTAAAATTATAGGTATTTCTTTATCTTCCTCCATATCTAAAACAATGAAATCCACAGGAAAGATAAATTTATCCACTTTTACTAACACATCTTCTATAACTCCCTTATGATATGTGACTGAACGATCCGCTAACTGAAGAGTTACCAAAGTAGGTGAGACTTCTCTTAATGCTAATCTTTTGAAAATTGATAGAGGCACAAGATTAATGCTGGCTCCCAAATCACATAAAGCTCTTCCATAAAATTTTTCACCAATAGCACACGGTATAGTGAACTGCCAGGATCTTTTAATTTTTCAGGAAGTTTTTTTTTGAATAATTGCACTACACTCTTCGCTAAGTGCAACAATTTTGTTATCTGTGAACTTTCTTTTCTCGTTTAGAATATCTTTCATAAATTTCACATAATTGAGCATTTGCTATAAAGCTTCTACGAAGGGAATATTTACCGTTAACTTCTTAAGAATTTCTAAAAATTTGGAAAATTGTTTATATTGTTGGTGTTGCTTCAATATTTGAGGAAACGATGATGAAGGTTTATACATATAGCCATCTCTTTAGATTCGTAGATTGCTGCAATATCAGCGACTTTATACATGCTTAAAAATATAAGTATTTAATACTGCTGCTAAAAGATTTAATTCCTCAGCAACTGTAACAAAACTTTAATAATAATTATAGATTCGATAAATATGGACGTAATAAATATTCAATAATTGTAAAGTCACACTTATCAATGCAAGTATACGTATCGCTCAAGTAATATAGGGATCTAATGGAGTCCTAGATATCGATCCCACAAGAAGTAAGATTAGAACTATGAACTAAGATTTTAGAAAAGCAATACTTTAATCTCAACAACGAAGTTTAATTTGCTTATCTATCACTAATAGACAATTAAAATAAATATGAATTTTAATAACTATTAAATAACTAATTATACTAATGAAGGTTCGAATGTGATATTCAATATATAAGAAAGTATCCTTCTCCTTGTCAAGAAATTATAGTGAATGGATAAAATGAATTAGTTTAAATTATATTATGCCAAATAGAAGCATACTATTCTTTACCCTTTGGTCGAGGCATAAAGAACATTGAATAATCCTACGCTTGCTTACTGAATCCGCGGCTAGGCTGGGAAGATAACGACTCTCACTTTGAAGCTCCCAAGTTCCCCTCAATTGAGGGCTAACATCTACACTTCAGCACCCAAATGATAGGACCAAATTGGGGATTTTAGTCTGTCACTCTAAAATCTCCAATTCTAGGCCCGATAATTTTATTTCCCTATTTATTTGATCCCCACTTCCAAGGGCTTTGACCTCCCTGAATCTTGGATGTAATCTTCACTTTAGTTGTAAAACCCAACATATTTTAACAAATCAATTAGCCAGATTGAAAGTAAATTAAGATCAAAGTGAAAAAATCATCACAATTTCTTAAACATTTTCATGGCTTCACCAATTCAAATCAACATTTTACAAATCTCAAGACAAGGAGAAAGACAGAGAAAACTACTCAGATCTCATGGGGAAAAAAGAACAAAACTCGGAATTCATATATAAAATGAAAGTCATACAAACTATAGTAATAAATAAACTTATCTCTACTTTCTCCCCAAGAAAACTCCTTGAAGTTCCTTTGAATATCTTCCTTTCTTTACAGCAGACAGAATTCCTCTTCGAAGCGGCAAGGAGGAAGAAATCTCTCACTTTCGCTCCACTCTTACAATCTCTCGAAGAATTCCTTACAATTTAGACTCTCTACACTTGTTTCACACTTTAATTTTGAGTCTATGCCCCTCTATTTTTGGCTAAAGTCTTCTCTTTAAAGACGTGGATGAGCTTTCCCAAGAGTTGCCTAAGAATCCCTTCAAAATTTGTCCTTATCCAAAGCCTAGTTGGCCATAACCGCCAAGCTTGCTTTCGGTGGCCTCAAGGGCACCGTCGGCAGACCTTCTTATTGAATTAATTCTGGAGTCTCAGGAAAATCTCGCCGTCGGCGACCTAGTTCAATTTTTCACATTTTGGTCCTTCTTGCTCCAAATTCGCTCCTTTTTTGGCATCTTTTTGCTCCAATGACCCTAATTCATCATTCATGTAACAAAATATCAAAAATACCTTTCTTTAAAGTGCAATATTATTAAAAAGAGTATATAATAGGTATGAAAATCTGAACATATTTTCCTTTGGACAATCTCTTCCTTTCTTTACAGCACACAAAATTCTTCTTCGATGCGGCAAGGAGGAAGAAATCTCTCACTTTCCCTTCACTCTTACAATCCTTCAAAGAATTCCTAACAATAATAATCCTAAATTAAACTCTCTACACTCTACAAACAACAAAAACTTAGCGGACACCACCACGTGGCTCCTCTTTTTTTTGGCCCAAATGTTTCTCTTAAAGTTGTAGAAGAGTTTTCCAAGAGTTCCCTAAGCGTCCCTTCAAAAATCGTCCACATTCAATGCACCTTTTTAAAGAACCGCCATTCTCGCCGTCGGCAGCCTTCTAGAATATTTGATTCTGGACTCTCATGAAAAACCCATCGTCAGTGCCGTTGGGCTCGCCGTCGGTGCCCTAGTTCAAATCTTCATATTTTGGTCCTTTTTGCTCCAAATTCGCTCCTTTTTACATCTTTTTGCTCCAATAACCATAATTCAACATACCTGTAGCAAAACATAAAAAATATCCTTCTTTAAAGTGCAATATCATCAATATTAGTATAAAATATGTATGAAAATATCAACATATTTTTCTTTGGTCAAAATCCCCCAAACTTAACTATTACTTGTCCTCAAGTAATTTTAGTACTACATAAAAGTCATGATCTATTGTACTAAAGTTTTAATTTAGAAATACTATAAGTTTGATTTAATTAAATACCGTAGTGAGATTTTCTGAAAAAAATTCAAGTAATTAAATTAAATCTGTAGGTACAAGACTATTTAGTCATCAAGTTTAAGAGTTCTAGTTTTTTATTCATTTCTAGAATGCCTATATATTGTAATATCAAGTCACCTAAAATATTCAAATGTTAGGAACTTCATGAGAACACTACTAGTAAAAGATGTTAATCCATAAATATAAGTTCAGGAATGTATTTAGGTTTTCCATTTAGGTAGATCCAAGTGAAGCCAATTTTTGATTAGGCATTTCCTCAAGCTTCTCCTCACTTATATAT
>NEWO01000183.1:840263-854904 GCA_003013225.1 Phalaenopsis aphrodite
ATATATATATATATATATATATATATATATATATATTTCATTTGGATTGCTTTCAATCCTATATTTTTTTTTCCTTTTCTTTCAGGGATTGTTGCCAATTCTTTCTTTTTCTTTTTCAAGCGAGGATTACTATATCTGCATAGCTTTTAAAGATTTTGAACATCACATTTCTTCTCTGAATTTGAAACTCAAAGCATTCCTTTACCTTATAAGTATTTCATAGCTTTTCAATCATTGAGCCCCAATCTTTTCTTCTCAAATGAATTTCTAAGATTCTTAATATTTTAAAATATAGTTTTCTTTACTTTAGATAGTTAACTATAGTCTTATTCTCTTATACTAAATATCTTAATCAGCAAAATTATTTTTCCTTACAAAAATATTCCTTTAAATCTACTATAATATTTAAATATCTACAAAATATAGTTATCTAAATTAAATTCACTACAGAAAATCATACTAATAATTTTTTAAAATATTGAAATTGAGAATATCTAATAGTTATTCTTTTTCTTCCCTCACCCAAACTTAAAATTTTCAATATAGAATGATACAGGTGGAAAGAAAATTCTAAATATTAATCATACATCAATACTTTAGGTATTTTCATCATTTTGAAACTTTTGCAATTCCTTCTGAAAACTTTAACTTCCACATATAAATCATTAGAGAATTTGCTAGGTAATGAAATTTTGAAATAATTACAAAACTAAATATTATACAAATACAATATTTTACTAACACATCCACTATACTAAACAAAAAATAATTACAAATATATTAAAATAAAAATAAAAATCACATCACATTACAATTTTACAAAGTACTAATCAACATCTATTATAACTACACATGCAAATTTCAACTACCACACTAAAAATTTATAACAATAATTAAAAATTATCCAATTGCAACATAAAAATAAAAATGAAAGTACAAACACACAAACATATATCTCTATTACAAAATTACAAAAATAAAGTACATCAATTACTATCATATATCAAAATCTCATACTATATCCTCATTTCCCTCGTCAGCAAGTGGATTGAGCTGATACTGAATATAACAGGGGCATTCAAGAAAAGTAACATCTGGCTCACCTCTGTAGTGTCGGGCCTAAGCTTCCTAGTAAGCTATCTCAAAGTCAGAATGCCTCTGTAGGTACTCACTATCATAATCATGTCTACGTTCTAATCCCTTAATTCTTTCATTTAATTGCTCTATACTCTTCCGCTGCAAGGTTAACTCATTCATTAAATCATTCAGGGTAGGGGAGCTAGAGGAAGGAAGGTCATAACTAGTAGAGGGGATATCTCTATTAGTAGAAGATTCTTGACTCCTACTCCCATATCTCCATTTTTCATGGGATTCATATGTCTTAAAATTAGCTTTACTAACGGATTTCATAGAGTAAACCCATTCTTCATCATCTCCGGCTTCAACTGCAGAAAGTTGGCAAAGTGCATAAATGAGGCCAGGATGTCCCATACCTCAACTTGATTCACTCTTTGCCATTGTTAATATATTATTATAAATAATTCTCCCCACATTTATAGTTTGATTATTCTAAATACAAAAATTCAAAATAGCTCTATCTCTTGTTACCTCACTATGGTGATAGGTATGTAACAGAGTAGAGGAAATAAAATAATGTCACACTTTAGATGTGGCTCTCAACATGAAAGTAGAAAAATTTAGCCTTTCTTGTTGTTTTATCTTCCATGTCCCTTTCTCATCAGTGAGAAAGTTGATAACATCGTTCAGTGGGCCTTCCATTGTACTGAAGGTTTCATAATTGCAACTATAGGAGTTTTGGACTTCATAAAACGAGTTAATGCGAGCGGCACTAAACTTAACAGAAAAACCCCTTACTCAAACAGTTCCGTCCTCAGAATTGAATGCATTGGCATAAAATTTTTTTCACAATATTTACAGCAGCCTTATTGGTGGTATAACAGAAGTTTTCCCACTTTCGTTCGTTAATAACTCATTCAAGTTCTCCTCCGAGACTCTAAAAAATACGATCTTGTATACATTTCTTCCCTTCAAATACTGAAGTAAATCTCGACTGAGCCTTCACATTGAGGAAGCGAGACCCATCAAACTCAAGTCTCCTCTTTTATTGTGGAGCCATGTAAATCTAATCAAAATTATAAAAAATTCCAAAATACACTTCAAATACTCAAATAATGGCTTCCAAGAGTGACTCTAAGAATTCAAATCTAAATTCTATGAATTTCTTCCAAATATTTTCTCCACGTTCTCAATTTTTTTGGATCTTCTCAATGTGGAAAAAATTCAAGGTGAAAATCAAATATTTTTAGGTTGGAGTGAAGCTCTTGCCTAGAGATGATAAAATCCGGTGTCTAAATTCTTTGAAATCGCCCTAAATCTAAGATCTTCAAGCCCTAGATCGAAATTTTTGTTTTCTAAGAGGAAGGGCATGATGAATAGTAGTGGTTGACTGGTCAAAATTACCGTTAAAAGTTTTTTTTCGGGATCTCACCATTGGTGGGGTCTTAAGCCGTCAACGAGTTCTATTGAATTAAATAGCTCAAGTCTCCGGAAAAATCTGTCGTTGGTGGTGTTGATGGCGCTGTCGGCAAAATTTTCAAAATTTGTTCAATTTCCAAATTTTTGTGATTTTGATCAATTTCAAGCCTCGACGACATCCGTTCAATCATTCTAGACATAAATTTTAAGTGATTAAATGATGTACTAACCCAAATAAACATTCACAACCCAAAAACATACAATTATATATAAATTCCAAGAGTTACAGTACACGTTAGAAGACACACATAAGTTTGGTATTTTCTCAACCTTAATACATCAATTCAGCAACACAATCCAAGCCAAAACACTTTAAACGCCGAAAAAAACATCCTATGCTCAATCTCAACTATACTGAGATCCAAAAGCAAATTTAGAAAGTGACCTAAGCACATAAGTTCAAATTAAATCACATAATTAGACATACAGGTGGAAAAGTAAATCTACTAATCTTCTGATTATGTGCTTGTTTCTCCTCTAATATCACCTATTAATTGAACATGAACGAAGAGTTTATAGAAGGGTCGGTATGGGAATTTTTCAGTAGAGTCCTCTTCTATCAATCTCATCTTCCTCATCAATCATATCAAACTTCCTTCGATATGTCCAGAGTGATCAAAATGCTCTTTCATCCTGTTAATTGATTCTTAACATTTTGCATTCATAACATTTTGCACCTCTTTCTCCAGTTTCTTGATTCTGTGCAGGATCACTAGTGTCATGTCTTGAACTAAAGGCTGAATAAGAAGTGAATTCTAAGACGATTGATCCACAATAATAGTCATATCATTCTCATCTTCGTTGGCTGGGAACTTCTCGGTTGGGTACAAAGGCTTCCAAGGTAGAAGTACCTTTTCCCAATTCTCATAAGATACTTGGAACTGACTGCAAAGTAAGAAAATTTTTGAAGGATGTCCAAGCCTATAAGTTGATCCATGAACGATCAGGCCCAAAACAGACTTCACAATTATCGATCCAATATCGATCGACAGTCCCATTTAGATGCAGTAATTCAGAATAACACTTTCCTTAGTAACCTTATCGATCCTGATCATTGGTAATAGTTTTGCAAAAATGAAGACATGGCAGTGTTTAGAAATAAGGTTTAGAAGTGTTGCAGAAAAACTAACATATCTGTTTTCTCTCATTTCCCAGTTATCAGTCTCATCCGTTAAATATTGGTAGATCTCATTCATTAGGTTTCTTGTCGGGATGAAGTTGGAATAATGGCAGACAGGAACATTCTCAATCATATATAACTCATTAATCTATGCAGGAGTAAAATTTATCCATCTACCTCGCACATAGATGACTCTCTGGTTGATTCCATGTAAATTAGCATAAAACTCCTTCACCACAAGAAGGACTACGGCGGCTGCAGTGTAGCACAACAATTCCAATCGTCATCGCACAATCATCTCTTCAATTGCTATCGAAGGATTGTTCAATCATCAATTCAAGAATCCTCTTTCTTTGATTAATCCCCACTTTGTCAGCACTTTGTTGAAGATTCGTTGCGCCTCGGAACTAATGAACTTTCTCTGGTTAAACACTCAAAATCTAAGGTTTTCAGTAGAATTAGACGCCATAGGAAAGAATTTGGCGGAGTTTTAATTGATTTTTGGGGTAATATGAACTTAAGAACCGAATTTGGAAGTTTATAGGGAGTAACTCCCGCCTAAAACTACAAAAAACCATCATTTCAAACTCCGAAAAACGTCATCCCACCATTCTTGTCGTCAGCAGTGTCGATGGCACCATCGACGAGCCTTTAGAATTAATTTCCTGGACTCTCAGGAAAATTCCGCCGTTGACACCCAAGGTGAAAATTTTACATATTTGCCTGGTCCAAATGCGTTCTAATTTTCACTATGGATCCAATTTTTATGATGATTCAAAGGTAAATATGAGTAGCAGAGTTCAATACTACCATAAACTAACAATAATTTCAAATAAAAACACTATAATCAAAATAAAAATAAAGATAACTATGGGTTGCCTCTTATAAAGCGCTTGGTTTAACGTCGTTAGCCCGACCTATTCAGGTATTACTCAGGTTGACTGACCATTAAAACCTCTTTAAAATTTGGTCTTTTGCCTTCAAAATAAGGCTTTAGTCTATGTCCATTTACTTTAAATCTATTCCCAATCTTTTGATCTTCAATTTCAACAGATTCGTAAGTATAAACTTGAGTCACAATAAAGAGTCCTAACCAACGAGACATCAATTTCTCAGTGAATAACTTAAGCCTTTTATTGTAAAGCAAAACCTATTGTCCTGGTTCAAGGTTCTTCTGGTTAATCTTTTGATCATGCCATAACTTTAGTTTCTCCTTATAAAGTCTATCGTTATCATTATATTCATTTCTTAATTCTTTCAATTCATTCAGTTGTAACAATCTCTTCTCACCAGCATCTTTCAAATTATAAATGAATTCTTTAATCGCCAATATGCTTTATGCTCCAATTCTACTGGTAGGTGACAAGTCTTTTAAAAAATTAGCCTGTAAGGAGTCTTTTAAATTGTAGTTTTATAAGCAATCATGTAAGCCCATAATGCGGTATCTAGTCTAGTAGACCAATCTACTCTGCTAGAGCTTACAGTCTTCTCAAGTATTTGTTTAATCTCTCTATTAGAAACTTCAGCTATCCCACTAGTTTGAGGGTGATAGGAAGTAGAGATTCTATGAATAATATTGAACTTTTTTGTCAATCTCTGAATGTACTTATTCCTAAAATGAGATTCTCCATCAGTAATAACCACTCTCGGCATTCCGTATATAGCGAAAATATTTTTCATTAAAAATCTTGAAACACTTTTAGCGTCACAACGAGGTAAAGCTTGTGCTTCAATCCACTTTGAAACATAGTCTATCGCAATTAATATGTATAAATTCCCAAAAGAAGGAATAAATGGTCCAATGAAATTTAATCCCCAAATATCAAAGATCTCAACTTCTAACATGAAATTCAGAGGCATTTCGTTTCTTCTAGATATATTGCCTACTCGTTGGCATCGATCACAAGTTTTTATTTATCTGTAAACATCTCTAAAGAGAGTAGGATAATAGAATCCAACTTGTATAATTTTATAAGCAGTTTTATCAATCGCAAAATATCCTCTAAATTCAAAATCATGACATTTCTGAATGATTAGTTCAATTTCTTCATAAGGTACATATCTTCTCATAATAAGATCCTTACATTATTTATATAAATTAGGTTCATCCCAAAAATATGCTTTCGCATCATGAATGAATTTTCTTTGTTGTTGCAATGTCAGAATAGATGGCAAAATATTACTTACAATATAATTAATAATGTCAGCATATCATGGTATTTTCCACTCATTAATATTATAAAGTTGTTCATCAGGAAAACTGTCTGTAATTTTATTATCGGTGTCAGATAATTCATGATATTCTAATCTTGAAAAATGATTAGCAATTTGATTATCAGTTTCCTTTCTATCAATAACCACAAAATAAAATTCTTGCTTCAAAAGTATCCATCTAATTAACCTTGGTTAGGCATCCTTCTTTTGCATCAGATATTTAATAGCAGAGTGATCACTATGCATAACACATTTAGTCTCAATTAAATAAGATCTAAATTTGTCAAAAGCATACACTATATCCAGTAACTCTTTTTCAGTAACAATATAGTTAGTTTGAGTATCATTAAGAGTTTTACTAGCGTAGTATATAACTTAAAAAATATTATCATACATTTGTCCAAGAACAGCTCTAATCGCATAATCACTAGCATCACACATCAGTTCAAATGGTTTATCCAAGTTAGGTGAAGCTGTTATAGTGGCTATGATTAGTTTTGCTTTTAATAACTCAAAGGTGTTTAAACTGTCTTCAGTAAACTCAAATTTCTTGGCCTTTTCTAAAAGCTTGCATAGAGGTTTAGTAATTTTTGAAAAATCTTTAATATAACGCCTGTAAAAACCAACATGTCCAGGAAAACTTCTAACCCCTCTTACGTCAGTAGGAGGTGTTAATTTAGATATAACTTGAATTTTTGTAGGGTCTACTTACATACAATTTTTCAAAATTTTATGCCCTAACACTATTCCTCATGCAACCATAAATTGACATTTCTCTCAAATTAGAACTACATTACTTTTTTCGCATAACTCCAAAACTTTTTCTAGATAATTTAAGCATGCATCAAATGATGTTCCAAATACATAGAAATCATCCATAAAAACTTCTATTCCATCATCAATTTACTTACTAAATATAGACATCATACATCTCTTGAACGTTGCAGGTGCATTACATAATCCGAAAGGCATTCTTCAAAAAGAAAAAGTTCCAAAAGGAGTAATAAATGTTGTCTTTTCTTGATCCTCAGGAGCAATAGGAATTTGATGGTAGCCAATATATCCATCTAAAAAACAAAAATATTTGTGCCTAGCAAGTCTATCTAGTATTTGGTCTAGGAATGGTAAAGGGAAGTGATCTTTTCTAATGGCGGTGTTTAATTTTCTATAATCAAAGCAAATACGCCACCCAGTAACTTGTCTGATAGGTATTAATTCATTATTCTCTTTTGCTTCAACAATCACTCCTCCTTTCTTAGGAACACAATGAATTGGACTTACCCAAACACTGTCTAAAATAGGATATATAATTCCAGTGTCCAACCGTTTCAAAATTTCCTTCTTAACTACAACTTTCATCATCGGGTTTAATCTCCTTTGTGGATCAACTCTTGGTTTATATTGTTCATCCAATATAATTCTGTGCGTACAGAATGAAGGACTGATTCCTTTAATATCAGCTAAGGTCCAGCCAAAAGCTTTCTTATATCTTTTTAATGTATCCAAAAGTCTTTTCTCTTGCAAATCATTTAAATCTAAGGATATAATAACAGGTAATGTAGATGAGTTTCCCAAAAGCACATACTTCAAGTGGTTAGGCAATATTTTCAACCTAAGTTCAGGTGATTTTGTAATTGACGGAACTAGATTCTTATCAGCATTTCTTGTAAAATTCAACATCTCAAATCTTTCCTGAACATAATTTAATTCTTTATTTTCTATTTTGTCCGTGTCGACGCTACTTTTTGTTGGAGAGTTGCCCATAAAATGCTATCGGTCACCAGAATAGAAATCCCATCGCTCGCTCCAGAAGGATGTTTAATTTACATATATATATTTAGCCTTAGAAAAAAATGAAATCAAACTGACCCCATATTTTTCATAGTATAAATGAAAGAGCGCTGTACCTAAAACCCTGTATCTATCCCGAAGGATAAATATAAGACTTGAAAATGATTCTCAATCAAATAAACTAAGGAATATATGACATCCGTTTGGTCTTCAAAACATTTATATTTATCGATAAGTTTCTCTATTTAATACAAAGAAATAAATATGGTTTATACTAAGCTGGGTTCGGACATGCTTCCTATAAGGGCAAGCCCCAATCATGAATTACATCTTAAATGACCAAAGTCACCTAAGAAGACTTTCGATAAAAATCAAGAAATATTATCTTCAAGGAGTTTTAAAGTGTAGGAATTTTTAATGAAATTGGACGCAGAGGTGTGAAATGGGATTGGTTCAAATTTGGAAAATTTTATTGTAGAGTCCAAAGGAGGAAGAACTAAGGGATTTCATGAATCCAGAGGAGAACCCCAGTGACTTCCCGAGCTATCCTAATGTTTGGCTTCAGTTTTGAGGAGAAATATTTAGGCGTTTCATCCTGTCAATTTTATTAGTTAGGGCTTACATTGGCAAAAATAACCTAAATTTTATCAGTAAGCCCAATCATGACCTAAATATTTCTCCTCAAACGATGACAAAAATAGCCAGAAAGATGTGAGGATTTAGGTCATGACAAATGACAACCTCGGAATCCTAAGACGAGTTAGTGCTTATATTGTATAGCAGGGCTGTATAAAAGCCTAAAGATAAGGTGATGATTTATGTTGCATAAGCAAGCAACCTTGAAGTCCTATGGCTTTGTTGTTTAAGTGTAAGGAAGAAAGATTGGTTTAGCTCAGGAAGACAAGTTTTGTTGTTGAAGATAGCTGTGTTGCCCACCAAGCTAGCTCCAAGCTCCTTGCCACAACGAGTTTAAGTTTTATAGTGTGTCAAGTTATAATGTCATATCAGGTGGCCTTATGGTTGAAGTTCTTTAAATTTTATGAGGGCATATTAAAGTTGATTAGAACGACACCGTTTAGGATCCTACAGTTCCCTCGTTCCTGCACCACTATTTTCTATTGGATTCACTTGGTCCAAATGAACTTACTAAACTCAACTTAATGAGTTCCATAATTTTTTTTAGACCGTAGGAAGCCTCATTAGCAACCGTAGGTTACCTCCTCCGAGGGATTCCCGATCATCCGATAGAGACATCTTAATTTAGTTGTAATTGTAGTTTTGTGTGATATTTGTGATTAAATTTTGAATTGTTTTATATTTTGAATGTTGTGGAGGTGAATTTTATCTTGATTGATTTTAGTTTTAGTTTTGGTTTTGCTTTTGGTTTTGATTTTAGTTTTGTGGCTATCCTGATAGTTTTAGTTTTCCATGCAAACTTTTATAAGCACAAAAGTATAGCACAAAAGTACAAGAAAGTCAACACTGAAAACTATAAAAGCGTACCTGGCGAGTCTTCTCTTTCCATCACCTGAAACTCAAAAGGCCTGTTAAGGTAGTTTATATGAAACAGGGAAGTAAAATTCTGACGACCTATCTAACCCTAGGTCATATCTTGGTGGGTCCTTAAGAGTTTAATTAAGGAACATTTTGACAAGCAAAACATATTAAGTTTAATAGATCTCTGAGGTATCCAACAGATCTAGAGAAAGAAGTAGGTCTGTACTACTCTCTCGCTATCTGGTAGAAAATATCGAGTTCTTTTAAACTTATTATGTTGCTTAATAATTCATCATGAAAATACCCTTAGTGCCCAGTGAGCATTGATGTACCAATTACCCCTAAGAGTGAGGTAATTATCATCTACAATTTTAATTTTAAAAATTATGCAGGTGAAGACCCTTAAAGAGGCAAGTTAGTGTTATTGGAACACTTTGCCAAATTTTAATCTTAATTGGGCTTGTAGTGTTTGAAAAATGTTTTAATTTTCGATGATATTTACTTTTCTAATCCTCATTTAAATGAAACTTAATTTAGCTTTAGGTGTTCATGATTCATGATTTGAATTTTATTTGAAAATCAAAATAGGTGAATTAAATTGATTAATTGTTGACTTAAAAATTCATACCCCTAAGTTCTATGTTCATTTTATTTTAATAAACTTCCAAATTTAGAAATTTATTAACCTATCTTTTTAATAAAGAAAGTGAAGTTAGTTTATACCAAATAACCCCTTGTGTTTTAAACATCAAATAAATTAATTAAGATCAGAGGTTTCCTATTTTCCTTCTTGAATTAAGCCTAAATGGTAATTAAGGCTAAATTTCCAAAATTACACATTTGCCCCTAAGACTCTAACACTTCATAATTTGTCAAATTCAATTTAAATGACTTTAAAATTTGTATCCTACCTCATCAATGGGTCAATTAAGACATTAGAGGAGAAATGTGATTTTTCAAAATTTATTTTAATTTATATAATTATTTTCATGCAAAAATAAAAATTTTCAAAGAAAATTCCTAACTTAACCAAAGTAAATCCTGATCCCTTGAAATTTTTATTGGAGGTAGAATTAAACTAGAGAAGCCTTTGGACTAAATTTCATGATTTTTTGAATTTTATGTGAATTTTAAGAATTATTCTGAGTTCTGGGGTATTTATTAAATTTAAAATATTTTAAAAGGGGAAAATTAAGTTTTGTATTTTTTGAAAAGCCTCTCTGAGGTCAAAGAACTCAGAGAAGAAGATTTAATTTTTTTTATATTTTATTTGATTTATCTGAATTATTCTTAATGAAAACCTATTTTTAGCCTTTAAAAATCATTTTAAGCTTTAAAATTCAATATCTTTATTTTAGAAAACTAGGAAAAATATTTTAATTATTCCTAAGTGATTAGGAAGTAATTTAGAACATTTCCATGAGTTTTAATATTTTTGTGATGTTTATGGATTTTTAATTATTTTAAATGTTTAAAAATAGGCTAAAATATCATTTTATTTCAAAATATTTTGTTTCAAATATCATTTTATTTTTACTAAATGCTCCCTGATCACAGAGAACTCAAAAAATAAGTTTTAATAATTTTTTTAGTTATATTTTGTTTTTTAAAAAATCATTTAAGTGCCAAAAGAGATGTTTATTTTTAAAAATCAACTTAAGTTATCAAATGAACTTAAAATATTTTGAAATTTTTATGGTGAGTTCTCTGTATCATAAATAATAGTGGAGATCAAAAGTCAAGTTATTTAAATGTTTAAATTTTTCAAAGTTAATTATATTAGTGATTTAGTGTTTGTGAAAATTAGGTGCATTTTAAATGACTTGACCTATGAAATTATTTCTAAAATGTCCCCTAGTCATCATAAACAGTCCAAAATTTTCTAATCAACATGCTAATTTTCATGATTATTTTAAGCAAATAATGCACATAAACTTAAAAAATGTGATCCTCTGTCTAGAGACCTCCTCTGACATTGGAAAAAGCAGAGAATGTTCTCCTTTATAGAGGCTACAATATGTTAAAAATTCAAGCTATGATGATAAGTCTACATGCAAGGGGAATCAAAAGATTCAAATCAATATTTAATTAATTAAAATAAAATATTCATTACATGGACTTAAAATTATCTCCACATTATTCTCCTCTGTTCACTAAGCAAGAGGGTATTTTTATTTTATTTTTGTGATTCTTCTGCACAAAGTTATGGATTTTTGAAGTTAAGCGAGTTTAAATAAATAGAAAAAGCCCTATCTTTCTACTTATCCACGCGACTCCTCGTCAACCTACAACAGCTCCGAAGCTCCACGCGGCGCTCTCCCATTTGCTGATGTCATCCACGCCAGCAGCCACGCGTCCCGTTGTTTTTGTAAAGAAGTGTTGTTCGGCTTCATCTTAGCTATTCATTCAATACATGCTTGATCAAACGACTCCCCGTCATCATCCCCAGTAGAGTGAGCCCGTGACCGTCCACACTAAAACCCCAAGATCTCAACCTAGACTCAATAAAATCACTTCGAGTTTGATCCCATGGACTTGTCTAAGTGAGACAAACACATCCATATGTTAATCATGCAATTAAATTAAGCCTAATCAAATGGAGAATCAAAATAGGCTCGGGAGGGAGAGAAATTTTATGCCTTTGCTCTGAGAAGTGAAGCTTCAATCATAGGGTCTTGGCACCTTCGTTGGAATCCAAAGATGCTAGGGATTAAGCCTCTGGTCTTGGTGTAAGGCCTAGGTATGAATTTGACCAAGCTCGATTTCAGGTGTAGGTCTAGAGCTATGGTAGAGGCTCTGTGGAAGGGGGATTTTATGGGGCTTTGGCTTCTTTCATTATTGTGAAAGTGTGGGTGGAGCTAATTTGAGTTTGATGGACTGTGGAAGTGTAATGAGTTCTGTCCTCATTTTGGGCAGAGGTTTGAGCTCAAAATTAAGCTTCCACGGTGGAATTCAGTGGGGGAGGAAGGTTGGATTGCACTGAAGGGATCTCAGAGAAGCTTTGTGAGAAGTTTGAGAGACTCTCTCTAAGAAATTTTCAGCACTTAGCTTAACAAACCATGGAGGTGGCCTTTTATAAAAATGGGGTTATGGTGGTTGTCATGGCTAATTAGGAGGTGTAATGTGGTGCTTAGGTGGAGGGCAGAGAAGTTCTACAATTCAATTTTGCTGAGCTGGCCTCTAGGTTTGATTTGGGTGAAGTCCCATGGGGGTGGCTCTCAGTTTTGAGCTTTTCCGGTGACTAGGTTGCCCGTCTCTGGTGGGGGGAGGTGGCTAGGTGCTCAGGGCATCCAGAGAAATCTATCACAACAATTTAATGCAAGTGTGTTTTGATTTGGCAAGGATATCTTAAGCATCTGTATTTTTTGGAATAAGATCCCTTAATTTGTGGGACTTTTGGTCCATGGCTCATCTATCTTGGGTTATATGTGTTTTTGGCTCAGCCTTAGGGGTCAACTAATGGCTGAGGTGGAGTTAATTTGGTTGCTTTAGGGTGGTTAGGTCACATTTAGTGCATGGGTCCAAGTGGGTGCAAATGACGAAATCTTGGGTTTGTTCTAGGCTAGCCATGTCAATTGGCCCAAATAAATATTTAATTTGATGTAGATGATCATAAGTAACAACTTTAGTGAAGGATGGAAGTGGTTTTGAGCTCAATTGAAGGGTTAATTTGAGGGAATTTTGAATTTTAATCAATTTGGTTATGTTGGGCTTGACTTGGGTCTAGCTTGGGCTAGCCTTAGGCTAATTGCAAATTTATTTTTGTAAATGGTCAATAGGGACCCCATGAAGAGTTTTCCACATGTATTAAATGCCAATTTGGAGGTTAAAGTAATCAACTGGGTGTAATTTGGGGACTTAGCCAATTTAGGGCAAAATTTGGGTATTTTGGATTTAGGCCAAAATTAAATGGATTTTAGGCTTCAACAAGTCCAACTGATGGTTGATTTTGATTTTTAAGAATGTTATAAAGATTTTATAACATTAATTTGGGATAATTGACTAGGCTATGGGTTCAATTTGGTGAGATTAGATCATGTGACCAAAATTGGGGGTTTGACCTGTACCAAAATTGGGCTCAAATCATGGGCCAATTAAGCTTGAATTTGGTATAGTTTGGCCATATCAAAAGTGAATTTGAGTTTAGTATTGAAATTGGAGTCAGTTGAGATCAAATTGATGGAAATTTGAGTTGAATTTGGGGAAATTTGGGCCTTTAAAGGCAAATTTGGGGGTTTTGATCAAAGATGGTCAAATTCGCCAAATTTGGTCATGTGATCGTTGAGAAAAATGAAATTGAGAATATTTTAAAGGTTTTGGGAACTTTTGGGATTTTTAAAAAATTTTGGAATTTTAGGCCAAATAGGGGTATTTTGGTAATTTGGCCAATTTGGGGATTTTGGGTAATTTGGGGAAATTTAGGGGCAAAAGGGTAGGTTGGGTATCTTGATAGGTTTGGATTGCCAACCACCATAAATAAGCCATGGATCAATGGAAACCTCATTTTGGGTCCTCTATGTAGTGGTCTTAGCTAAACCCTAGCCTGAGGCTAATGGGTTTAAGGAACCACCTACAGGAGTCTCCCAAAAGCATGAAGGGATCAAAGCCTAGAAGTTCTGAGTTTAGGGTAATGAGTGATTGTGAGTGCAAACAAGTGCCTTAGCCCTAAACCAACACCCAGAGTTAACCCTAAGGTTCAGCAATCCTAAGGGTGACTCATCTTGAGTTTCTCCGATAATGACCTCACCTACTAAGTTCTAGAGGTTAAGACCAATATGTGGGACTTCAAGTTGAGTAGAGAAGAGTTTCAAATTTATAATGGTGAGGGTTCCTTATCTAGTTTTCTATGAATAGTCAATAGGAAAGTCCTATGGCTAGACCTTAGGTTACTAAAGAGGAAAAACTGAACCTCAACAAAAAGTGAGGTCAACAAATGGACCCTCAATAGGTATGGTGTGCTGGGCAAGCACACCGCGTGTATTGGCGTTGACCGACGAGTTCAACAAAACCCAATACAAACTCCTAAGTCAATAGACCCAAAAGTATGCGTAGAATTGTGTGTGTCATTTGTTTCCGCTGGGGAAATTAGCGAGTGCATATTTTATCAAGTCAAGAAGTAGGGACTCTCACGGGGATTAGAGAGTAGATTTTGAGTTATGAAATTTCAGAAATTCCTAGAGGATGGGGATCAGTATGGAAGTGTTGACCCCGAGGTGGGAATTGAAATTTAAGTATCAATTCCGAAAAGAAAGGAGGAGTCAGAATTTAGGTACCAACCTCAAAAGATGAGAATCAAAATGTAGGTATTGATACAAAAATGAAATTTGAAATTTAGGTGTCAATCTTAGGGAGAGAGCAAAATTTGGGTATCGACCACGAAAGATGAGAATCTGAATTTAGGTACTGATTCAAAGATGAGATTTGAAATTTAGGTATCAATCTCAAGGAGAGAGTTGAAAATTA